>SNQJ01S0076397.1:45880-69959 GCA_010110895.2 Picea sitchensis
GCAATGCAAAGCATAGATACTTACCCACATGTGAAGCCCTTCCACTGTGCCAAATCTGACAGAAGAAAACGCCTCCTTTCTCGTGGACGCCATTGACAATGGGTTTCCACGCCTCCACCTGCTCCTCCGTCCAAATTCCAGGCATATTCGGGTACCTGTCAGTTGCACACCTCATCATGGTCATCATCATTTGGGCTTCTAATAAAGAAAGGCTCATAACAAGAACTTGGTTTATTATAACTACTGTCACAGATAAAATGTTACCCTACCCTTGCGCAGAGTCGGAGACGCCAGTAGCTTCTGCAATGAGAAGACCTCCAGGGCTGGTTCTCTGGGAATAGTATAGGATTGCGTGTGGTTGGGGTATGTACTTGTAGGATTTCTGTCTGGTTAACGGTGCCAAAACCACCCTGCCAAACTCCTTCCAGTATAAGCAAACTCAAACTATGTTGTCAAAATGAGTACAACAGTAAATGAAAAAAGGAATATCAGAAGATTGATTAATGATACCTGTGAGACAAGCTGAAAGGACCCAACTGGTAAGGTGTTATCAATGGGATCTGCTGCTTTGATTGTTTTTCTTCTGTGTTTTCTTTTCCTTCCATAGTGATTAGTGTCCTCTTCTTTTACAATGGAAGTGAATGAGCTCCACCGATTTGGAAAAATAAGCTTGATGAATGCTTGGAAAAATAGGCACCATATTTATCAATGCTTGGAAAAATAGGCACCATATTTATCAATGCATTTTGCGTGGCCGGAGAGATCGTATAAGCGGCCCATGTGGAATTGTCATGGATTTTGAGTTCTGTGTGAACACAGAAAAATAAAGTAAGAGTCTGATGTGGCCTCCATTTTAAAAGCAATTTAAAGTTACATACAATCATTATAGAGGTTATGGTCCTATATTAATGAAGAGGGAATGTAGTGGACTAGTAGTATTACTGTTAATGTGGAGTTGAAATTCATACCTACAGGCTACGGGTAACTTTCTGAGATTTGACAGCATTTTGTTTTGCATTGGCCCTTCGAGGAAGTCTTTTCCGTGCGGACCCCACGACTTGGTACATTGAACTTGTAGCACCAAGATATTTTGACTACGTACATTGAACCTAGGTACATATAAGCTATGCGATTGTCATAATTAAGGTCAATTACTTACCATGGATTTGACAAAAGTTATGGTGATTTACCATTAAGGAATTATATTGTGAGTAAATTTACCATTAAGGTATTATATTCATAATATATTATGATAATATATTATGATATGATATCATGAGTGTAAATTTATTATACCTGCCTCCGGCATGATATATATAGATGGATTCGCAAGTTAATGGTCTTTGACTTTAACTTAGTTTTTAAAATTCTTAAAGTTTTGTTTTATCAAAGTTATATATTAAATTAAATTTTTGAAAAATAAATAAAGAATTTTGAATTCTTGAAATTGAGTATTTTTTATTTTTCATTGATGAAAATTGTTGATGTGATTATATTCCCCTGCCTGAACATGACATTTAAAAATAAAAATTAATAAAAAAAATTAAAACTTAGAAAAACCCTTAAATTTTATAGGTATGTTATTGCATTAAAGTCTCTGATTAGCATTTGGTGATACATTTTAAAGATGATTTTAAGGATGGAAATTTATTTAAAAATGTAAAAACTGGGTGAATCTTTTTTAAAATAGGGAATCTCTTTTTTGGAAAAACCATAAAAAATTAACCCATGAACGAAATTTGGCTCCTAAAATCATCCATGATTTTAAAGTATTTTTTATGTCTAAAATAGTTTTTATGTTTTAAAAAATTCTTATATTCAATTTAATTATTAAAAAATAAAAAAAATATTTTTTAAAATTTAAAATTGGTTATTTTTAATTTTTGATTGGTGGAAATTATTGATTTGACTAATTTCCCTTGCTTGGACGGTGCTTGCACCAAAATTTTTTAATAGCGGCTAAAGCAATGTTGGGCATGTAAATGTGGATGAACACATTCTTTTCTCCAAGTTGCTCAAATCATAGTGAGGGGGCTATGCTCATAATCTAAATGGAAATTTTATCCCAAACATATTTTATAAATGCTCATAATCTAAATGGAAATTTTATCCCAAACATACTTTATAAATGAATAATTATATTTCAATATGAAATTTTATCCTAAACATACTTTATAAATTAATAATTATATTTCAATATTAAATTAATTATATTTAATGTATACTATTTTGATTTTTTTTTTAAATTCATAACATTAATCATAATTAATATTAATAATATAGAATTACATTAAAAAATTCATTACTAATTACCATTACTAATTCATTACTGATTACCATTACTAATTACCATTACTAATTCATTACCATAATTAATATTAATAATATAGAATTACATTTAAAAAATCATTACTAATTCATTACTGATTTTTTTTTAATTAAGGAAATTTTTTTATATTAATCAATATAAAATTTATGTTCCAACATGCATATAAAGTGCCATTTGAGAGAGATCTGATCCTTGATTTACAAAACTGGGTTAGGGTTAATCCCTTTTATTATCCATCGCTTGATTTACATAACTCGGTTAATTCCTTTTATTATTCATCACGGTTTTCAGATTCACAAAATTGGCTTTAAATATCATTAATTTATAATGGAGTTCACTTAGTCAATCGAAGTGAGTATGTTGAGAAATTGAGAGCTTACTTGATCAATCTGGAGAGTAGCAGGGGTGACCATGCCTTCAACTGCCTGAATGAGACCTTGATAGTAGTTGTGCGGGACAATAGAACGTTTCTTAGCAGCTCCAGATGCAAAGAGCCATAACTTGGACCTCTACACTGACGGAATCCCTTGCCTTATGAGCCTCTTGAGAATAATAGTATTAGTTAGAGTTGAAATAGAAAAGGAGGACACAAAGATTTCGCCGTGCCAAACACAACCATGTTCTTTCATCCTCCCTCTAACCTCATTCATTATATTTGCCTCCTCAATGGAACCTTCCACTGTGAAGGAATACATATCCATAAACTTCACATTCCCCTTCCAACACGCTATTTGTATTCTGCATCTGTCTCGAGGGGAATCCCCATTTACTGGTTTCCTTGTTCCCAACATTGCCATTTCATCACACAACCGTTCAGGTCGAACCCAAAAAAATCATATGGATTTTTCTTGGTAAAGGGCTTATTCTCATAGTAGCAGGCCGTGTTAAGTAGTCTTTTGAAATATTTGTCTTCCCACATACTGCATTTCAAATACGATGGTGGTTCAGGCGATGGCACAGTAGCAAGAAGAAAATAGAGCCACCCTGCATGGTATTCGTTTCTTTGAGGCCAAATTCGAGCCACTTTGCAAGACTCAATTTGGTGTCCAGTTCAAAGAACGACAATATGGAGACTAGGGCATGCTGAAGCGACAATAGGCAAGAATTGCTAGCCCGGAGGGATATAAAGAGAAACCGGTCACTGTGGAGGACGACCAGCCAATGCTAGGAATGTGGCTAAAGGAGTCCAAGGACACGGAGAAACGCAACCATGAAGGGTTCAGTTTAATATGGGTATATGTGTTCCATCTAAAGCTTTAATTGATTTCCAATCCCTATTGTGATGTGAACAATTGGTATTTACCATTTGGTATGCATACCAAGCTTTAACTTCTTTAAATAGTCAAAATTGCAGGTTGCATACTAGCATTTGCCTCTCAAATTGGATCATACAAGGGCTATTTTCAACAAGTAAGAGTTAACTTCAAATGGCAATTTCTCTTTGAAACTGTGCCTCTGCACGTTAACAATCTGTTAATCTTTCTGTCAAGGTTTCGAATTAACTTCAACTAAAAATTCGCAACGCTCTGCCAAATCTTAGTAGTTCACGACCTATTTTAAGTTCTATCAAACTTATTCAAACCATCACAAAATTTACTTAAGTTGGGTCATTCCACACTGCCTAGTACAACAGAGTCACTAAATTAGTTATATTACAGTAAAGCAGAATAATCTTTCTTGAAGTAGAACCAAAAAAGTGTCTGTGATTTTTAGTCATAGTTAATTGACTTTAATCTTAATAGATACCCTTAACAAAATCTTATGCGGAATCCCAATATGTCTTCTGGTGCAATGTGTCCCTTGTTTTACCCTAAAAAATCAATCCTTGCCTTGCACGACTGAACATTATAAAATAAGGAATTGAGAACCATAAAAGGAAAACTGGAAAGGAGGATAAAATTCTTGTAGGCCACTTGAAATCTTAAATACTCAAACATTTCTTAGCTTTTCACATAATCAAAAAACACTTCTATCCTTTATACAATGGAATTGAATTTGCACCTGAAACCTCTATCCACAAAATAAAAAATCTCAGTAAAGGTTTTGCACAATCTTTCATGTACAAAAGAGTCTAGAAATTTTTCAAAATTTTAGAATTTGGCCATAATTTTGAGATTGAACAACGTAACCTTAAACCCCAACCCTAGAAAAAAATATCCCGCTAAACCCAGAGTCATACATATAAGATCAGACTGCAAGCAAAAAGACTTTGCTTTTCAATTTTTTACACGGATGGAATGTTTGAGAAAGAGAAGCCCTTGTAGCCCTTGTAAGCATACCATGCAATCCTTGAGTAATAGAATCCTGGGACAAACAACACTGTTCCCAGCAATGAAAACAAAATGCCTGCACAAAAATAAATAAAAACCCCACAACAATAGAATTAGATATAACCCCCAACGTTCAATAGTAATACAACTCTGATTTAAAAGGCCAAAAATTCAAAAATAGATAGAAGATATAGAAGAAAAGTTAAAAGCTTATTTTTCCAGATTAAAAATCATATACAAACCATGGGTTCTGTCACCGCCAAATTGCTGAGAGAACATGAAGAGGCCAATGGAATTAATGATGGTGCCAAGGATTAACAATGCAACTGCCAATGACATTTCCTTTGCGGGGGGCTTGCTATTGGACTCAAGATCAATAGTTCGAGCTCTGGTTATTTTTCTTCTTTGAGCAACATTGTTGAACGAAGAAGGGATCATAAAGTAAGTCGAGATGCCTTTGGACTCAAACTGCTACACCGAGTCCAAACTTCTACTCCTACTATACCGTCTCTAAACTGCTACTGATAGGTGGCGGCTTCCAGGTTCATTTGACATCATCCATGGTTTGCCTGGAGTGAAGGCGGTGCAGCAGAAGGCGGTGAGCTCTGTGACCGAAGGCGGAGCTTATAGCAGCTAATGTGCATCTAAACCGTAACAGGTTGGAGTCTGAGTCCGTGAGGAAGAATACAGGTGGAGAGATAAGATTGGTCAAATCTGATGAACAAGTGTCAGGCTCTTATCTTTCAAGCGGTGGCTTCCAAGTTTCTTCTTCATCTCGTCTGCCCTTTGTTTCCAGCATCGATTCTAGTCCCTATTCATTTTGTTTTTGTCTGGGATACATGATTGATTTGCGCATGGAGTTTCATGTGTAATCTTCGGCAACACACTGTGTCTAGATATCGTAGGTATGGTTGAATGCTGGAGATATTTTCTCATGGAACAGTGCAAATCTGTCAATGAAGTAAAGGGAGATTTAATGGCGATCACGTTCGCACGACACTTCCAGGGGAGGCAATGGCAATTCCCCACACTTATCATTTTACCCCTCTTGCGCAACGAATGCTCTCTCACACAGACAAATCCAACAATAGCGTATGGGTGAAGGTAAACAAATCCAACAATAGCGTATGGGTGAAGGAAGGAATCGACATTGAGGCGATGGATGGCAAGCACACATGGTAGATTAACAAAACACATGCACTGCATCTGTTACATAAGATCAACTAATCATTCATTTCCATGTGTCTTATATTTCGAGCGGTGGCTTCCAAGCTTCTTCTTCATCCCGTCTGCCCTTTGTTTCCAGCATCGATTCTAGTCCCTATTCATTTTGTTTTTGTCTGGGCTACATGATTGATTTGCGCATGGAGTTTCATGTGTAAGCTTCGGCGACACACTGTTTCCAGATATCATAGGTATGGTTGAATGCTGGAGAGATTTACTCATGGAACAGTGCAAATCATGTTTGTCAATAGAGATAAAATATACGAACAAAAAAACCACTGTGAGGCTACACTCACTTCTTATTATTCAATGAAGACGGATTACATCTTTATATAGGAAAAGACTCTCCTGAGTCGGTTACATGCAAACCAAAGACGACTGGACTCTTAACTAAGAACCGACTCTTCTAACTGGCGCTTTCTCCATTATTTCCAAGTCTGCCCCTTAATGGAGAATGGATTGACTTCTACACGTAACATCTCCCTAAACAGTTCAAACTTAATCTTTCCAAGAGGCTTAGTGAAAATATCAACAGCATTTTCACTAGTATTACAATACACAAGAGTTATTTCATTTGACTGCAACTTTTCTCGAACAAAATGATACTAAGCTTCAAGCATGCTTTGTCTTGCATGAAAAATCGAATTCTTAGCAATATTGATTGAACTTTGATTGTCTCATCTGATCATCGTAGGTTCCTTTAGTTCTTCTCCAACATCTTGAAGAAGTGCTTCTTAACCAAACAACTTCACAGGATTGTTGCACGAACTTTATATTTTTAGCAGGTGAAGACAAAGAATCTGATAGAACACTTCTTGCTCCATGTGAAACAACCCCGTATCCAATGCTGAATGCATATCCGGTGGTTGATCTTCAATCATCCATATTGCCATCTCAATCAGAATCTGAATAACCTTTTAACTCAACATTAGATGCATCGGTATACTTAATACCATAATCAAATGTAATACCTTTTAGATACGAGTCTTGCCTTTCTTTGCATTCAATGGCTTTCATGAGGTTTCACCATGAGCTGACTTAACACACTCACAAAATATGAAATGTCAAGTCTGGTTGTGGTGAGATAATTGAGGCTACCCACCATCTATCTAGCCACCGCGATTGCCATTCACCTCCTTGAACCATCATCACAAGATAGTTTCCCATTACATTTGCATGAACAATAGAACTTACACTAATCCATCGCCAAATCTCTTAAGGTAACCGATATACTTACTTTGACAAATAAAAATTTGAACACTTTCTCCAAACTTCAAGACCTTGGAAGTAATGTAACTCACCAAGGAATCTTTTCATTTCAAATACCTTTGATAACCGCTCCTTGATTTCATCAATTAACTTCTGCGCATTTCCTTCAATTATTAAATCATCAACATATAATGAAATCAATTACTATATACCTTTTGTTCATCAAATTTGGTATCTGATTTGGATCACTTTTGCTCCTCATAAAAGAACCATGTTGAAGAAGAAAGAGTCTATCTTCTCATGCCATGACCTAAGTGCATGTTTCAGTCCGCTGGCAACTGCTTACTCAACCTGAAGGGTTTCTTGCCCCTTTTCAACAAACCCTTGAGGGTGAGTGGAGTAAACCTCTTCCTTTAACTCACCATTAAAAATGCAGATTTAACATCTAAGCTGGCCTTAACTTCCAATGATACTTTGTAGCTAAAGCGTTAACGATGCAGTGGTACTTTAATTTAGCTCTTGGTGCAAATGTTTGGTATGATATTACTATACGTTTTATTGAATACCCTTTACCAGTCCAGCCTTATATCTATACTACCATCGATTTAAACTTGGGTTTGTATATCCATTTGCATCCACACCTGGAGCTTCTTATGTTTTGGGCAAATCGGTCAATTCCTAAGTATTGTTTTTCATTATAGATTCATATTCTTCCTCCATTGCATTTACATGCATTCGTAAAATTCCGTGCTTCATTAAAATTCATGGGTTCTATAACATTTGAAATGTCACTCATTAGGGCATAGTCTTTAAAACTCTCAGGCCAGAATGCGATAGCGAAGATCTTCTCAGCGATTCTCCTCCCACTTTGTGAATATTTGTCTTCAACACTTCAAGATTGGTATTATTTGCTTGAATTTTCCATATTATTGAGTCCTTCTTGTTGCTACTATTGTTGTCGTTGTGGGGATGGTTTGTTCTTTGTCGCTTCACAGGGGATGGGCACTTTTTGTTGTTGTTGTTGTTTTTGCTCTTCTTTAACTCCTTCATCAAAGTCTCTACCATTCCCCTCATGACTGGTAATTATGATTTCACGCTTCACGCTCATGGAAAGTACATCCTCTACTGCCTGGAAAATGCTTTGGCCAATTAGCGGGGATCAAACAATTTGTATGCTTTAAATTTGAGGGAATGGTACCAATGAAAATACATTTAGTGGCTTTAGCATCCAATTTCCTCCTATTCTCCTTTGGAATATGTGCAAAAGCCTTTAACTTAAATACTTTCAAATTATTAGCTAGGGTTTGGATCCATCTGAGGCTTCGAAAGGGGTAACACTATCAAGACACCTTGTTGGACTTCTATTCTTTAATAAAGCGTAATATTTATGTCTTCAGCCAAAATGCATTTGAGAGATTCTTACCTTTCATCACATTGCGTGCACACTCTACGAGTTAAATTTTTGCCTCTCAAGAGCTCCATTTTGTTGTGGAGTGTGAGATGCGTAAGCGTTGTGCTATTCCATTCTCTTTGCAATATTTGTTGAAGTCCCCTGATTTATACTCTCCCCTTGATTTGAACAGAGGATTTTCATGGATTTTCACATGTCTGCTTTTCCACCATAGTTCTGAATTTATTAAATTATTCGAAAACATCACTTTTTCATCTAAGAAAAAGAGGGATGTGTTATATCTTGTGCAATCATCAATAAATAATAGAAGTAAAATGCACACCTCCTAAAGACCTAGTACGCATAGGCACAAATATCGGTATGCACAAGATCTAACACATCTCTCTTTTCTTATCAGGATTAAGAATTCTTTTCTGTGCATCTTTCCTAATGCACATCAAAATCACAAGAAGCTTTCTCATTCTTTAACATGGGAGTCCTTCAACCATATTCTTTTTTGTAATAACAATAAATCATGATGATTGATGTGTCCATACCTTTGATGCCAAAAGAATCTCTGTTGGCATAGTGGCGAAAGTCAGTGCATGATGGTAGCTGCTGGTAACATCAAGTTTGTATAGACCTCCACCTCTTTCGACACTTTCGTTTACAGCGGTTTGGAAGTGGTCCAATAGATCCTTCACTGTGCAATAATTCTTAAAGAATTCAATAACTAAGTTCTGTATGTAATGGTGGACATAGAGATCAAATTTTTTCTTTATTCTGGCACATACACCACATTGCGAATGCTGACAAACAATACCATTCGACAATGTCCGCACGGGAATGTCGCCATATCCCTTGATCTAATGAGAGCGGTCATCTCCAAGATATATATGTTGGCACCGATGAGTTTCTTTATGAAATTAGCATACCAATTTTATTACAAGTCGCGCGAAATATGCGATGCTCCGAATCTAAGCCGGTCAGAATCATTTGTTTCATCAGATAAAGCAACGTTAGACACGAACATCCTAAGATCCATGAGTCAAAATTCGAGGGGTTCATCAATATCATCACTAGCAATAAATAATTTGTGATCTTGATTTGAAGATTTTACTGCATAATGACCTGGCAGTGTTCTAGGTTATTCTAGCCTCATCACTTTTCTTCTTATAACAGTCTTTAACCATATGTCCAAGTTGAACCTGGTCAAAACAACTCTTTGACTCATTCCTATCGGATTGCATACCTTGATTTGGAATTTGTCTTCTCTGCGATGGGCGCCTCTACGCCATGAACGCCTCTGCCATGAGCGCCTCTCGCCTCACCTCCTGATCTCCCTCTCGCTGATCTATTATTTGACCATAGTGACAAATCTTTACTTTGAGGCTTGACGCTCTCTTCCTCCTTGCAACCAATGCACGATGAGTTCATCAAGCGTAAAGAAAGGTTTCTCCCTTGCTGCAAGACATATTATGAACATATGATAGTCTTCTAGCATACCATTTAAGGTAATAGTCACTAGATCAGTATTGGAAACGGTTTCCCCTATATTTACTAGCTTGTCTTTCACCTCTTTAATGCGACCAAAATTGAACTATGATTCATTTCCATCCATCTTAATGCTAACAATTTAGTTTTCGAGAACAAAATGCGATTTGTGTTACTAGTTTCATGTGGCGATTTAAAGAGTTGTCCATGTTGTGCTGAGAAGTTGTAGCGTCTCTAATATGTGGAATTATACTATCTTTAGCCGACATGTAACAATACCTTTGCCTTGTTTTGGCGCTTCTCCCAATCTTGGATCAGTGTTGCTTTGCATGCTGCGGTACGCATCAGGTTTCAATTCGGTTCCATTCACAATGTTCTAGAAACCATAGCCCTCCATGAGCATCAGCATCTTGAATTTCCAGTTAAAAAAAATTGAGCCATCTAGCTTGTTGGCATCGTTGAGGTAGGTCTCCACTATAGGATTCACCATCTTTGCAAGTTAGTCTCACCGCGAAAATCGCAAGGATATGCAACTTTTTGGTCTATTGAGTAGTCCGTCGCTTTGCCTTCGAATCCATTGATCCAACTATATTTCTATTGTCCGAATCCATTGATCCAACTATATTTCTATTGTCAACTTAAATCATGCATGCATCCACCTTAATATCCAAAATCTCCACTCTTTTTTTTTTTTAAAACTTATAACTTCCTCTTTATATATAGAAGCCTCACACCACTTTATATATATATAAAAACAATATAAATTTCTTAAAAAAACTTTTCCCCTTTTTGATTTAAATACACATGCATCCACTTAGAAATCAATAGCCATCCACTAAGCTATGATATCCTTTATCCTTTCATATCTCCACTTGAGTTAAAAAATATATCCTCTTTTAATAAACTTCAAAAAAAGATTCACTTTAATCAAATTTAAGTGAGCTTCAAACTCCACGTTTTCAACATATATCCAGACATGCATTTAAACACGTCTTATATCCACCTTTTTAAAAAAAAGACATGAACCTTCACAAGACATGAACCTTCACGATTTACGATTCAAAATTCACTCAAATAGTAGCATGCAAGTCATAGATTTTTATTTAATGTTCAAACTATAACTTCCTCTTCAAAAAAAAAAAACACTCACGCAGCAGCCTTCTCGCACCTTTCTCACGCAGCTTTGCACAAAAAAAAATCAATCTTCACAAACACTCATGCAGCTTTCTTACGCACCGTTCTCATGCAGCTTTGCACAAACACTCTGTAGCAGTCTTCTACCAGTGCATGCAAAGCTTCACTAAAAAAAAATCCACGCGTCTGATCTAAAAAACTCACGACTTAATTGACTGCGGGGAGTTCGCAGTTCTCGCACTTCACAATTTATTGGACTGCGGGGAGTTCGCAGCTCTTCAGTGCTCCGACTGCGGGAATGCCCAAAGATTTCCACACTGTAATGCTATCTTGGCCTGCGGGAATTTTTCTGTTTTCTATGCGCGTGAAGGCCAAGTAGTATGCCCCCGCACCCTACTAGAGGAGGGACCTGCGAACTTCAAGAATTTTCGCACTTCTCCCCATGGCTCTGATACCAAGATAAAATATACGAACAAAAACACCACTGTGAGGCTACGCTCACTTCTTATTATTCAATGAAGACAGATTACATCTTTATATAGGAAAAGACTCTCCCGAGTCGGTTACATGCAAACCAAAGACGACTGGACTCTTAACTAAGAACTGACTCTTCTAACTGGCGCTTATAACTGGCGCTTTCTCCATTATTTCCAAGTAATAGCACTCAAAATTCTCCATCCTTTTACTGTAAAATAAGGGTGCAAAGCCTTGTTAGGAAGTTGCAAAATTCGGTTTGAGACATACCCTTTCTCGATGCTATTTGTCAACATCGCTTCAGTGCATCAGAGTAATGTACAAAACCAATTTCATAAAATTTTGTTTCTTTTAGATTGCCTTCTCTTTATTGTTGAAGTTCTCCTTGCCTTCTCTTTATGGATGAAGTTATGATTATCTAGGTTTGAGAAGAATTTTAGTGTTCTGATTTCTCAGAAAGATAAATGAACGTTTACGCTATAGGAAAATCTTCGAGAAACGTGGCCATTCTAGGCGGTTCTATTGGAGGGGGATTACTCATTTTTTCTATATGCCTATTTATAATGTGAAACAAAATGAGATCCACGACTTTGGAGAAACCAGTCCTCATCACACAAACACAAACGAAAGGTAAATTTTTTTCCAATAGTTTAATATGGTATATTAAATTATGTTGGTATTTTTATGCTCGTTACTACAATAATTTTTTCAACTTGGAATTGCTCTTGTTCATAAATGTATTTTTATGCTCGTTACTACAATAATTTTTTCAACTTGGAATCGCTCTTGTTCATAAATCTTTTCCATCATATGCCATCAACAGGACATGAATTTTAAGAACACTTAAAATACATTTATTGCATCCTGTGTTTATAAATTTGTAGTATTTATTTATGATGTTTTAACTTCTAATGACCAATTGTTCTTAGTTTCTTTGTTCTCCCTGTCGTATATATAATTTTATCAGATTCAGAAAGGTGTGATGACGTCTCGGGATCGTTTTTCAATCCCAAATAGTGTATAACTTGGACACATTGACAGAAGCAACGAGGAAATTTCATGAAGATAATTTGCTTGGAGAGGGAGGCTTTGGCCCTGTATATAAGGTAGGATGTAGAGTAGATTACAATTATATAGGGTTTGTCATTCATGAAGAAATGTTAAAGTTACCAGCTAAAGTTATGTCTCAGATAGAAAAAATTCGGAGGTCCCTTTCCCTTTCCCCTGAAGTGGGGGAAAGGGAACGTCGAAATGAATAGTCTGGTTATGTTATTCAAAGATTAGAGAATTTTGTTTTTGGATGGAAAGTGAATCCTTCAAAAGGTTTTATATCCTAGATAAATATGAATGGGTGCATGGTGGTAGGATGTGATGTAGGAGAACCTAAAATACCTATTCATCATTAAATTGACCACAATTGTTGTTTCTAATCATCCAAGGACTGTTAAAATATGAGGAGATGGAAGGTCGATGTTATGTATCAACACATTTTCATGGGTCATTGGTTAAATTCAATTAGAGGTTGGAAATGACTGGTTCACATGAGATCCATAGTCCAAAGTCCACGAGAGGGTTATTACTGAGGGTCATTAACTCATAATGGAAAGATCTCAAGAACGAAATTCCATCCACAATGCACACAAAATTCACCCATAGAACGATGAGGAAAAACCTTCCAAATGAGATCTCCATTGAAGCACCAAACCTCATGACTACTCTATGTATGATTTCTCAATGTAATCAATCTATCCAAATGGTTTCATTTATAATATTTAAGACACTGACAATTGAATGGTTTCTTGTCTCTTCTATTTGGATTATAGAAGTATGAACATAGCATGAGAAGAACATGATGGAAAAATAAGTGTTTGGGCTTGGAGTCAATATATCCATTTCTACATAAAAGATTGGGAATTTATGACACTGACCTATTTGTATGACACCTAGTTATCGAGCAATGTCTGGGCTTTGTGTTTTTTTCTTATCATAGTTTGTCATAAACGGTCCATGTATCTAGAAAGGGTTGAAACCGTTTGTAGTCTATTAATATGGTTCATATATCATTCTTTCCCATCATCGACACACAATTTCATTTGTCCAAATAGAACCATGGTTAAGCGCCATACATTTCAAAGTATTTATATAATATTCTATAGATTCTTATATTTTATTGGAAATTTATTTTTCCTTTTAGGGTTAAAGGGTTAAGATTTATTATTTACCTCTTTAATAGAGATAAAGGGAATGGTAATTCAGGGAAAGCTGAGGTAATGGTGACAGCCAATGAAAGTTGAGGCAATAGTGGCATCCAGTGAATCAGATTCGAGGGAGGTATATGAGTGCAGAGGTCAGCTCCTCTTTGTGCAAAATATTGGCCAACCAAAGCCAGCAAGTGATTATCTTTGTATATGTAGGGGAGACAACATCTTGTTAGAAGGCCCCTACTCGGTCTTTACATATATGCACATGCATTTGTGGGGTTAAAAAAGTAAGCAGATATGGAATCCATGATGCAGAGATGGTACAAGAATTTACATTTGTTTTTTTTTGCGAAAATCGAGATTTAGAATAAAAAGCATCAAACCCCTTTTTGGTTGGAAATGGATGGGAAAAAAAATAAAGAGTCGTAGTGTTGAGGTTTTCATGGAATTGTCGGAACATATACCTCAAATTCCAACGAATATATAATTGAAAGTCAAATTTAGAGACCCTTTTACTTATTTTCTCTGTTTTGGCTATTTCCACGAGAAAAATTTCGTAGACATAACCATTTTTCTATAGAATTGGGGTTGGGACTTGGAAGTTTTCAGGGTATTTGGTCTTGGAAGGTTAATTTCATCGTCACATTGGGTCCAACTTGAATAAGTATAATCATAAACGTGTGATACATAACAACAAAATAGGAAGATCGTCATTTACATTTGAAGGAAAAAATGAATGGAATAAGAATCCAAGACGTAGGAATACCCATAGACTAATGCAAAAGTAGATGCTATCCATAAAATCGTAACAGGAGAAGATGAACTCTACAACAGAGAAGTACATGCAAAGAAATATGTCAGAGTGTTTGGATAACCACAAAGTCTAAACTACCTATAATATGCAAATAAGAGAATTGGAAATATGCAAATGATCCTTCAAACACCTTTCAAAATTTAAACAGAAGCAACAAAAATTCTTCCAAGGAAATTGATTTACAAAAGAATTGCAACCTTGACATACCAAGCGTGTCAGTGTTCATTCATGGATATATGCAAGGATGATTGACATACCAAGCGTGTCAGTATTCATTCTTGGATAGATGCAAGGATGATTGAAGTACAAAAGAAGGATGCCTCTCTTACCAAGAATTTGATCAACCAAGAAATATATAGTGTAGGATGTTGATAATGTGCCATAATCCTTTTTTGATAGAGGAGGAAATATTAAATTATGTAGAACAATAACATGAATAACTAATCTCTTGGATGTAATAAGTTTATAGAGCACAAACATAAGGGAAATTTCAAGATGAAACATTCGTATTTCTCTCTCTCTCTCTCTCTCACACACACACACACATACACACATATATATAAGTTTATAGAGCACAAAGATAAAGGAAATTTCAACATGAAATATTCATATTTATCAAACTCCACACACACAAAAAAAAATTCACTTCAATCTTTCACACACATATATATAATTATTAAAAATAAAAAAACACATAAAATGAAAATATTAAAACAACAAACATGAAATATAAGTTAAGAATATATTATTGTATTATGTATACTTTAGACACCATCTTCAAAACAAAGAGATGTGTAACTTAATGTGAAGAGTTCTATTATTTTTTTAAAACAATATAATAATAGTAAAAGATTTCTCTTGTGAAGCATGGAGAAGAAGATAAAAACACCATAAATTTAAAATCTTAAGAACATATATTCACAAGATTAATGGCTAATAAGACTTTTAAAAATAACATTACACTTTAAAATAAATTGTACAATAATTTATTATTAACTAATTCTCCAAATAATAATAAAATTGTAAAATCTCTTTGAAAAATATGGTCTCTTATCTATTTAAACTTTAAACTTCATCAGTAAAATTATATCCCAACAATATTTATAAAGATTTGAAAAAATTTCAATAAGATATATAAAACAAGGAGATAGATGAATTTAATAACATCATCAATAAGTTGGTTAAATACATGAACAACCAACTTTTGTAGAATTGAACCTTTCAAATTAAGTAAATTTGTGGAAACCGCATTAAGTATAAAGAAACAAATACTAAAAATGAAATAAGAAAACCAAGTTTCTCAAGCTAATCACAACTTGCATTTTTGGAGTCGGACCTAGGTCAAGATTGAACGTGACCATCCACATAACCTTCTGGATTTGAAGGTGTTCCTTGCATATATTTCAAAGTGTCGATCATATTGTTTGGATCAACAGAGAGAGATTTCTTGTAGTGAGCAATTGCTTCTTGGATGCCATTCTCCATATATGAACTTTCACTTCTTATGCTTCTATTTAGTGATGCACCACTCTGGGTGGAAAATGCAATTAGTGTTCCTTAAGTACCCCATCCCCTCAACATGACCATATAGGATTTCTTTGATGGAAATGAGTAATTTGGCAAGATTGTTATGCTTAGGAATCATTCAGGAATGCACTGGAGGGTTGTTTGTATATATCTATGTGCACATAATGGGCATTGCATTTTGTTTTATTTGGTTGTAGTTAAATTAATTCTTGTTGATTACATTTATAGTATGCATCAGTAGTGCAATTAGTATTCTTTAAATACCCCATCCCATCGACATGACCATATAGGAGGTCGAGTACGCTACATCTATAGCAGCTCCTGAATCCATATATCGATTTGAGAACCACATTCAATCCACTATAAGCGCACTCAGCAACAGAAGTCACACAATAGTGTTTATGGTTTTCACAAATGAAGATCATGAGATCAAAACAATTTGGGAAGAGGATAAGTCTGTGCTGGGATTTGTATGGTTTGGAAGGATAACCATGTGCGGAGATTTTTAAGGTGTAGAACGATAAATCTGTTATGAAGTTTTTAGGGTTTAGAAGGATAATATGTCCTGGCATTTTGGTTTATGAACTGCATTGGTTTCTACCCTCTACTACGCGAGGGACTTGTCATCATAATAATCTTTTATTCCAGAATATACACTTCCATAGTGACAGACATTATAAATACGAATAAATACACAAAATCAACTTAACTTCATCGCAACGATTTTTTAAAGAGAAAATACAAATCATGACTTACATTATTGATCAATTGATTCATGGAATCTCGCGGTCTTGGGCGATGTTTTTGAGCTCCTCGATTTTTCTTCCAAGATCCTTCCTTGCAGATTCCTTTCCGAACATGAACCCGTACCTGTTCTCTAGTAGTGGGATCTTACTCTGTTTCACATACATCTGGATTTAACCCATATTTTACAATTCTCCCTGATAGTGGGCTAGTCCCTTGCTATTACATCATCCCTAACAGTGGACTTATCCTCTGTTTCGCATACCTCCTCGATAGTAGGCTTATCCCTTGTTTCACATTTCTCTTTGATAGTGGGCTTGTTACCACTTTCAAACCTCTCTGTCAGAAGATTTATCGTTTGTTTCATATTCCTCCTTGACAGTGGGCATATTCCATATTTCACATCTCTCCTTGACAGTGTGTTTATCTTGTGTTTTACATTACCCTAACTTGTTTACAATAGGATTATGTGGGCGCAGACAAACTAAATAGTAACAAGTGGGAAAAATACAAAAGAGTATATATGCCATTCTTGTTTGCTCAAAATTTGATATTGACAATGACGGAACAATTTCCTCCCAGAGATGTAACAACTACCTTCAACTGTCAAAAATCTAAGTACACAGTAGAAGTATTCACAATAGAATATCGCTAAGAAGAAAACATCATGTAACATCATGTGTTTATTGTAAAGTTGATTCCAAATTTGATATTGACAATGACAGAACAATTTCCTCCCAGAGATGTAACAACTACCTTCAACTGTCAAAAATCTAAGTACACAGTAGAAGTATTCACAACAGAATATCGCTAAGAAGAAAACATCATGTAATCATTAGTCATAATATCATAGCTAATCAATATTCAACTTTGGAATCAACTTTACAATAAACAGAGGAGCTATTCGCTTGCAGCCAACATCACCCAACCCTTCCTAACCTCCAATTTTTTTTAAAAATATATCCCTATAAAAAATCCACTGGTTATAGCTGTTGGCACACTTTCCTCCAACTTTGAGAATAGGCGCTTAATTAATGTCCTTAAAAATTAAATTCATCAAGCATGGAACTGTATACGGGTACTTAATTAAGAGTTATATAGGGGCATTCAATACACATTATTCTTTGAAAAAAACAAGGTATCAATGCTATTGGTAAAAATTAAATCTATCAAACATGGAACTGTCAAGCATGGAACTGTATGAGGTACAATAATCTTAGCATAATCAAATTCAAGAGAAAATAATAGCGGATATGAAAGTCTATTGTTCTGTTCAAGAATGACACTCTATTAAAAATAGCCCTCTGACAGCTTATCCTTGATTCAGGAATGAATGATCCAACAGCTGGGCACTGATCCACCTCTAGCTCAGGTATCAACTCTCTCCTGAAGCACTTGTCTAGAAAATATTGCCCTTGTGGCGGAAGTGACAGCGGAAACTCAAGCAGGATCTATGTGCAGGCAATCTGATACATAGCAACAAGGGGATTAGAGACATTTCTAAAGGGAGGCCTGCCAGAGGCCATCCCCACCACAATGCTACCCAGAGAATAAATATCCAAAGCAGACCCTTGTAGCACACGGTTCAACACTTCAGGAGCCATCCAGAGAGGGGTACCCCTAGCTTTATACATCTCATCCATGTCCATATTTTCCCCCTCCTCCACAATCCTCTTAGCAAACCTAAAGTCTCCAAGCTTCACACCATTGACACCCACAAGAACATTCTTCCCATTGATATCACAATGCACAATCCCCTGCCTGTGGAGGTAATGGATTCCACCTAGGATGCCACGTGTATAGGCCCTAATCACAGATTTGTCGAGTTGCCTCCCGAACTTATCGAGTAGGTCCACGATGCTCCCGCCTGGCATGTATTCCATGAAGAGATTGTCCATAACCATGCCATTATCGATGATCTGATCATGACCAAGGCATAGAATGATAAACGACGAATCAAGAGAGCATAAGATATTTGTAACACACCCGACCCCTAAGTGATATTTAAAGGGGTGGGGCATCAAAATTTTGCTTTCCTTAACTCTCTCTAGGTTCCCCTTTCTTCATATTGCAGGTTCTTCCAAACCCGCGGGATCTTTTCTGGCCCCTTTGAAGGATCTGAACAATAGGTGCTAGCTCTTCATGCTAGCCCCTTCCTTCATATGACCTCAGACTGTGACCACAAGCCTAATCAAAAGGCGCTTCACGACTTCGGGTATTCTGTAGTGAGTCACCCGACTCTCCCAACTTCTCGAATTCTGAACTAGATCCTAGTGAGCGCTAGCTCCTTCCCTTATTCTCCACTGAGGTGACCTCCAACTATGACCTGGGGCCCACTTTCGAGCATTTTGAGACTTCACACTTCACGAACTCAAAAGTTAGCTCACCTCCTTCTCCCTGAAGTCCAAACTCTGAACTTCACTTATGTCAGATCAACGGTCCACGACCTTATGCGATCCAACAGTCCAGATCACCTCTTCGTGAATCAAGACTTCACGTTTTAGTATTTCACGTTTCATGAAGTGGGAAGATTTCTTGCCTCTTTTCCCCGATTCCCCATCCACAAAATCTTCTCGCGTCATATTGACGGTCCACGACTTTCCTCGATCTAACGGTCCTGATCACATCAGGACTTCGGGTTTCGGACTTCAGAGGATCTGTCCCCTTCACGATGATTACCAACATTCATCGAACTTGCAAAAATTGAAGGATTCGAGGCATTAATGCCTACGCTCCTTCTTCAAATCTAACGGTTGTGACAGACCTTGGATCCTCCCGAACGGATCTTGTCCGTTCATCTTCCAAATGAAAGGATATTCCCTTTCGATACTTGAGTCTTGCTATTCTTCTGAGCTTTGTTGGCTCTGAAAGGCTTAAGATCTTTGCACTCTTTCTCTTGAATGTAATGCTTGGAAGAATTCTTTTGTGCACCCCTTACTTTCATTCCTCAACTGTAGGACTTAAGAGGTTCTTGACCTCTGCCCGCCTCATAGAGACTCCATGCATATCAACACTACCTCTCCTGAGCTTAACATACTGCGTCCTCCCAGAGAATCTGGGCAACTGGGAGTGTCGACATGCACCCATGAAAACTGTGGCTAAGTTCGATGAACTCACAATCCACTTGTTTTAACTTAAGCCATCGCAGGGCTCGAGCATTTATATATACAAATCAGACAATTCCATACTTACTTAAATACACAATTTAAACAAGAATAAAGAGATACAATATAATAATTAAACAAACTTGCATATCCCTAAGTCATTAACAGGATATCCAAATTTATTACATAGTTACAACTCAATTACACAGGCTATGAGATACTTATCTATTACATGTTGCAACCAATTAACTGACTGTGGGTGTGTGCCTTTCCACCCAACTATAGGCTCAGAGGCATTCATTCTCAGAACTCTGGCCACCCCCATGCCAAGCCATGATATCACTAGGGAATTTACGCCATCTCTCAGAGAGACTCTCTCTATCATAGAGACCCTATGAGGTTTATCAGATGCTTCCTCAACATCAAGCTCACGTTTAGGTCCTTCAGGTTGTGTTCTCTTCACTTCCTTTTGGTTCACACATCTCCTTCTGAGCTTGCGCTCCCGTCTGGTGTATCTCCTCTTACTTCTCTCTTTCGTATCATTCCCGTGTGTATGTATCTTACCTTCCTTCTTTAGGAAGGTTTTCGACCTATCTTGTTCCTTCTGTCAGAAGGAATCTCAGGTCTGCAGGTCTTTGTGGTACTTCGGGCTGACAACCCATGTCTCCATTCATGGGGGTTGTTGATTATTCAACCACCAGTCCTTTCCTTCATTAATTGATTGTTTCCTCTAGAGATATCATGGCTCGTACTTTAAGGCTTCACCCCCCAATAGTCAGTTATGGAAAATTTAACAATAATACATTTACATCGCCCACATTCCTTAGCATGGTAATCCTATGTTATGATTAATTACAAGCTGGGGGAAACAGGGTGTTACAATTCCCTCCCCCTTAAAGGAACACCATCCTCGATGTTCTTTCTCAAAAGCACCTGTTATGGCTTTCTCATTCCGCCACTTCAGAATTCTTGGCCTTCGTCCTCGGTCAGGTCCTTTTTCAGACTCTTAGTCTTCGTCACATGCCTTTAATAATTCTTGGACAACAAGCACAGTAATCACAATTTTATGAGAAAACATCTTACTGTTGTTCAAAAATCAAGAGGAAAATTTCATAATCTAGCACAATACTTATCTGTGCAGTTCGTGGGGTTGCATCCACATGACTGCCTTGTTATCCAGGCTCACTGTTTTTCCCAGACATACCCATTGTGTGCATGATACCAATCAATAGTTTACAAGAACTACCAAGGTCTCCTCTCCCTTGCGATCACTCACCCTCCAGGCCCAGGCTTAGGCATCCCCTTCTTTGCTATACAGTTCCTCGGGTGATCCATCTTGCCTTGCCAAGGATTTCTCGCATAGGAAGAATTTCAGAGACTTCATCGAGCCTTATAGTGGAGGCGTCCCTCAGACTTTCTCTAGCGAGGCGTCCCTCCAGCTTCTGTTACCTCAACACAACATATTCCAGGTGATCATGACTTACCACGGGGTTCTCATGTCTCAACAATGGCCTCTTTCATGCTTTTCATCTTGACAACCTTCACCTGTCCTTTCTGGACAAATATTTTCTTATCACCTATATCATAGGCATACAAAACTTCATGAGACATCATCATAAATTTTAAATTCAAAATTTTCATTGCAAATCTGTCACCCACAGATTTTCCAGTTCCATATTTATTTTCATATTTGTTCCGCATGGAACGAGATTCACAAGCATGGGAATTTCTTCCCCATAGCAGTTTAGCTCAGCATGAAATTGGTCTTCCTTATGGGATTACAACATTTCCATATCCATGATTCTTTATTCCTGCAAGTCAACTTTCCTTAGCCAAACAAATTGTTAGTTTTCATGCACAGTGTATTTTCGTCGCATACTTGCAGTGGCTCATAAACAATTTCAAAGTTTTGCATACTAACAATCCAATTCACTTTTTCAAAAAGGAAATACCATTCCTTGCAGTTTGTCTCAACAGGCAATTGGTCTTCCTTATGGGCTTACAACACTGCCATACCCAAGACCCTTTTCTCCCTGCAATTCATCCTTTTCATAGCCAAACAAACTGTTAGTATCTCATGCATCCATGTATATATATATCTATATTCAAAACCATTCATACTAACAGTTCATCACATCTATATAAACATGAAAAGGGAACCCCATTCCTTGCCTATGTCTCATTTCAACATATCAAACCTTTCAAATCGTAATCCAACGTTTCAAAGTATTTTAACAAAGGTGCCAATATTCATGGCCACATTCATACCCACTGCACTCTTGCATTGATTTCAAGCTTGTCACATTTTATGACAGGTCCTTGGCCATGGTGTGTTGGAATTTAATGAACCTTTTCATCATATGGCATATTCATTTTCATTCATTCTTACAACAAGACTATACTTCCTGCTATAGGCCGATCATGATCCCAAATTAGTACACATGAAACTTAAAAGTTTTTACATGAATGCACCCAAGAATTATGCCTTCATTAGTAACCAGGGTGCCAACACTCATGGCCACCCAAGAAATTATCTTTTCCTTAATACCTCTATAACTTAAGTAGAGTACTGGAAGGCCCTCCTTCCTTAATGGGAAATCTGTCATCTTCCCTCTTATGTAAACATGCATTCCCTCAATGCATTCCATGCAACGTGCTAACTATGAGCACCTTGATTCCCATAGATCCAGTCCCCATGACCACTGTCTAATCGTAGAGTGCTAAACTTTGTCTTCCTTGACTGGCTCGGAGGAACTCCATTTTCTCTTCATGCGATCGAGAGTTGTGACCTCAGCTCTATTCTTTTTAGGCACTATCCTTTCGGCTCTAATGTCTATGCACTATGATCCTAACTTAACCCCTTGTCTGCAATTCGACGGTGAAGATCCGTCTTCCCCCATATCCAACGTTTGCAAGGAATTGTAGAACCTCAACTAGCTCACGGTTTAATTCTCCTTCCAATCTTCGCAATGAATATGGGTCGTCCGATCTATGATCGGACCCCGAACTAAAAAAAAACTATATTGAGTTTAATTTATGAGTATAGGTCCTAACATTAACCCACATGCATATACCTTCCCCACATTGAATATAGGTCATCGATATTATCCTTAGATCGATTCTAAACCACATGATTCCAAATAAAACAACCCCGTCATAGAAGTATTTGACCGAGAATTTAGACTGAGAGTAGAGCCTCGATTTTCAAAATTCAACCATAGAACCCAATCACGGTATGAGTTTACATGGTATTAATGTGTGGGTTCCTTGCAGGTCCACCCACCGATCATTCACAGATCAACGTTTCATAGTGTTTGTGGAATCCCCAATGTGTTCACTCTTTATCAGAGAGTTCAATCTCCGTAATGAATACAGGTCGTCGATCTTATTGAATGACTGGCATTTGATCCGTTAACTCCAATGGATCTTGAAATCGATTTGACCACTGAGATCGGTTTCCTTCCGATGAACGACTCATGTTCACTTCCGCTTTCATGTTCTTGATTAACCTGATTCAATCAGGGTTTTCTCTCATAATCCTCATGATCTCGATCTATAGTTGATTGAAGGGATTTCTATGATCTCTTAGTAAAGGTTTTTGACCTTTTGAGTCAACAAATATCATTTGGTTCAGATGCTCCTGCATCATACAATCACTCTTCACTGCTAGAGGTTCACACCTCCATCATTCGGGTTCTCCTTCCCGAATCATACCCTACTTGGGTATCCATGGCATCATACCCTTCTCCTTTAAAACATTTCATGTGTAGCATTAAGACAATAAAATATTTTTAGACATGTCCTAGCACATTTTTATGCACTTCATCACATTATCCTTAATGTTTTCACGAGTGCCACACAAACAAATCTCGATTGTTTCTACAACAATAAGACCACCATCACTATGGTGCCAAAGCATTTACTTTCATCTGTGTAACATCTCTCTCATCCCAGAGAAAACATAATACTCAACAAGAAAAGAATTGAAGGCTCTCCCTTCTTCCAATTCTTTCTACACCGCCTGAGACTTTTCAACCCAACCAATTTATCTCTAAAGGCCTCACTGCATTTTCTTAACATGGCTTCAACCAGGCCTATTCAATCAAACATACTCCTTTATTCATTCATTAGTCTTCTATTCATTACGTGATGTTTTCAAAATGTA
>SNQJ01S0076398.1:4122-31074 GCA_010110895.2 Picea sitchensis
GCAAGTAATATAACACATAACCAACACTCACAACATGCAATCAATGTATTATTCATAATACAAACATCTCAAGAAATAATCCACATGCCAACTCTAGCATGTCGTCATGAGAATGCAACATCACTATCATCACCACATGCTCCTGCATGTCATCAAGAACCATCTTATCATAAAAGAATTACAATTACATCTTGTCATCACATCAGGAGATGTTATGATAAGAAATCTACCTCGACATATATTTATCAAAGATATAACAGTGCATCAACATAGTATATGGAACCACATGTTACCATAACATCATAGCATAACATCATGAAAATGATAATCAGATCGACACATTTCACATACAGGGTAAATAAATATCAAGAGCATTCTTATCATGATTCATGAGAAAAATCAAATTTACTAACCTGCATAAATACATAGTGAATACTAGTACGAATTATTATCAAAATATCCATCTAGCCCATGGATCCATTGGATTAAGTTTATCATCCTAGGTTGGATCATTAATACTATGAGTGCTAGGTTCTCATCCAGATACCAATTGTTTTTTTTAACAATCATTTTCTCTTCTTTTAATAAGAAGGTTGGAAATTTAGTGGATATGTATAATCACCATATCAATATGCTAAAGTTTTCATTTAATTTCTTTGTTTTAATACACTACTAACCTTCAGGTAAGCTCCAATCTACCACAATCAATGAAGGTATTCTTACTGAGCAATGAAATTCCACAAAAATACATTAATGGCATTAATAGTATGAATTAATCATCAAGTCCAAATGCCATAGAAAATTTTGCCAACAACTCACTAAATTAAAATGTAATGCCTCTAAATCCTCTAAATTATTGATTTTCAATCCTTCCCAAAGATTACAAAGTCAAAAATCAAGGCATATGTCAAATTTCAAGGTACTAAACACAAAATGTTGCTAAAATTTATTGGTCATAATATTTATCTAAAAGGTGATCAATCTTACGAGGTCTTCACTCAATGAACCTATGACATGGCACATGTGTTCATAGGATATTTAAGAATACCCTTAATTTCACTAGATATTGATAAATACCTCCCAAAATCCTTATGTTGAGCACCCCTCCCAATACATATTTCCAATAAAAAAAAACTCTAGTTTTACTAGATACCCCTTTATATACCCCCACAATTCCTATAAACCCTTTGATACCTTGCATCCCCCCCAATACCTGCAATATATTGACCTTATTTTTCAATATTTAAAAACCCCATTTATGGATGAATGTGATATGATATTGGTCAACAAGGTGAATCCTCTGTGATCAAGCTTAATGACTATATACATTAACAATCATCCCCAGTTGAAACATGTCCAATAGAATCCATAACTTGAAGTAAGGTGCCCCTATTCTACCAAACCAAGTGTTGGTCTATCACACTCTTTACAATTGACTACATCATGTTTTATAGATACTATTTTCCACACATATACTTATCCAACTCATAACCATTATCAAACTTAATGGAGAAAACAGAGTTGGGATCCTACCACACAAGAATGATTAGAAAATCCTTCATATAATCCAAAACTCATCATCATCTCTACAACATTAAATGTTTATTGATGATACATGTGACTCCTCCAAACATTAAGGCATCAATATTATCAAAATATCATCATCATCTCTACAACATTAAATGTTTATTGGTGGTACATGTTCATCTCATGAGGATGCATATTAAAATAAGTAAGAAACTAAAAATGGAGTTAAAAATCAAAAGGAAAAAAATCTCTTCAATAACTCTTTGCAGGAAGTTGTAACCATTTCGTAACTCTACATGAACATGTCACATTTATCTACCACCAATACATTATGGTCATATAAAGCAATCTTATGATGTGCATTTGTGTGTGTAAAAGCTAAAACACAACCAAGGAATCACAATAATGATCAAAATTATAGGTAACACTTACTTTTTAAGAACAATGTGTTACACACAAAATCATTAATTCAATCTCTTTTCTTCCCTTCTACAAGATGTGACGTCCTCGGAGCTAGAAAACCTAGTAACCATTAATTACTACAACTCAACAATCACTTGAACCCATATTAGGTATTCTCAACCATCCTTGGTCTCAAGAAGGGAAAATGAGAGCTTGAATGAATGATTTTGTGTGTGTACTTATTTATTATGACCCCTTTAGGGTAATTATTATACTTATTCATTATTATTATTTATTTATATATATAATAATAATATGGGGAATGAAATTAGGGATAGGGGTGGTATGGGGTTTAAGGGTAGTAGGTGAGCTATAAAGGGGGTTAGTGGTTTAGGGATCTAAGGGTAGTAGGTGAGCTATAAAGGGGGTTAGTGGTTTAGGGATCAAGGGGTTAGGTTTGTGATTTATTGTCACGTAGTTATGTTTCCTATGTGCATCACATAGGTGCATTGTCTATGTGCATACTTTATGTTCTTTAATTAGGATTTCCATCATGCTAAAGGTTAGCATTCTTATGAGAGTCACCATCACTTAGTTGTGTCAATTTCTCAAGTGTGTTGGGTACTTATGTGTGTTGGGCATGTTACAAGGTGAATTAGGTGGTTAGGTTTATAGGGGTTAATGGGTTATGTGTTAGGGGGTTCAAGGGTAGTGGGTTAGCTAAATGGGTTGAGGTTATGAGGGTTAGTGGTTTAGGGGTTAAATAGGTCAAGGTAGTGATTTAGCATCACTTATGTGGGCTACATAAGTGTGTCACATGTGTGCACCCTTTAATATTGTTGGGTATGTGTTGAGCTCTTTGCACGAGTAGTACTGTCTGAGCTGCATTAATCGGGTCAAGAGGGGGTGGAGCCCCTCGCGATGGGGGTTTTCCTGGCGCGTCTCCTAAAAAAAAATCTCATCTAGACCAGATTATATTTAGGTGGTTTTTTTTTTTTTTTTTTTTTTTTTATTTTCTTTGTTCTTCTTCTTCTTTGAGGATTTGAAAGTCAATTCATTTTTTTATGGTTTTGGATGTCGTTGGTTTCTATATGTATTTTGTATTGTAAACATTGTAACATGATGAATAATATAGAATATGTCGGTTTTCCCTCGGCTTGGGTTCCTGTGTGGGAAAAGTGTTTGTGTAATGTTTGTATTTACATTGTATCTTTTATGTTATTTCATCAATACTGGGTTGCGATATTGTACAAGGTTAAATTCACATTTGGTATCAACATTTATTGGCTTCTGTGGGGACGCCTTTGTGGTAGTAAAGGGTTTCATTTGGGACTGATGGGCCTTGTTACAAGCAGATCTGCAAGATTGCTTTTCAGTGGAAAGAATGGCAAGCAATTCAAGATGGGAGATCGAGAAGCTTAATGGGAAAAGTTTTGAGTTGTGGAATCTCAAGATGGAAGATCCGTTGTTGAACAGAGATCAGTGGATCGTGGTAGATCCGTGTATTGCACCTACAAGAAATTATGAAGATGACTGGAAAAAGTTGGATCGAAGTAGTATAAAGAGCAAAACTGACCGTGTTCCACTGATTTTGTATTACTAAATGTGTCATAGAAAGCCACCAAGGATTTAGGAAAAGTTGGGGAAGTTGTATTAGCTCTGTCCCTAGTACATAAACTATTCCCAAGAGCAGTTGTATAACCCGAGGATGAGAGATAAATCGGTGGTAAGAAAGCATTTGAACGCCTTCAATACTGCAGTAAGTCAGCTTAGTATCTATTGAGATTAAAAATTTCAGATGAAGATAAATGTATCGGGCTTGTTGTTTTCTTTACTAGACTCATGGGATAGTCTCGTTGTGGCCATAGGTAGTAATATAACTTCCTTGAAGTTTGAAGAAGTGGTATGATCCTTGTTGTCATAAAGATGAGATGGAAGAATATGAAGGACATAGTACGATGTATTTGCAAGAGGACGCTCCTCAGAAAGAAATAGATATAATTTTCAAGGGGAGTCTAAGTTCAAGGGTAGATCTAAATCTCCGAGTTTGTAAGGGTATTTTGGATATGTGGAAAATAAGGTCACTACATAGAAGCAAGTAGATCCAAAGTTGAGAAAAGAAGGATCTCAAGAATTCTTCTACAAGAAAAGACCTCCAAGGAAGAAGAGGGGATGTGTATCATTCTCAAGCACACATGTAGGTCATGGTGGGCATGGTTGAAGGATTCTCACAGACTTTTCATAGCAAGACTCTCACAGGAGTGTGGTTCTAATATGAAAGGTAAGGATGGAGGTAATGTTTTCTCTTAGGTAATGATTGGACAACCAAAATCATAGGAAGAGGAAGGGTCGCTGGGAGGATCATAGATAATGATTAGAACACTATTTGGTGTTTTGTACATCCCAGGTTTGGCCAGAAGTCTGATTTCTGTAAGAAAAATGGACGCTGCAGGTGGGTAAAAATATTTGAAAAGGAAACCCGTAGGATGGTTCGAGCAATGGTGTTGTTGAAGGGATTTCTAATTGGAACTCAGGATAAGTTGCAAGTAAGAACTATTAGTGATGAGTGTAACAGCTCCATTGTTCCCGACATATTGGAGCTGGAAGTAGAAATAACTCCTACTGGAGAAAAGGTTATGTTGTGGCATCAAAGACCGCAACCTGTATAGCGGTCTTTGACCACTATACGGTAAAGGTATGGTTGAAGGTACGTCTAACTACCTATGTATTTTGATTTCTCGCGGAACATTTTCTATATGTATTTAATCGAGTAAGATTCCCCTTTGGTGCAACGCATAGCGTATATGAACTTTACAACTAGTTCATGCGATGCTTTGGACTCGTGTCGGTCCCATCATTGGGAAAATCTATTTACTATGTCACATTTATAGATGAATTCCTGAGGAAGACTTGGATATATTTCCTCGTAGAAGAAATTTGAAGTCTTGACAAGCTTTAAAGAGTTTAAGGCTCTTGTTGAGAATCAAACAAAGAAAAGAATTAAGGTGTTGAGGATGATAATGGTAGAATTATGGGAAAATGAATTTGAAGAATTCTACAAGAAGTGCGGTATAGAAAGTTAAGCAGACTACTCCACATACACCTCAAAGAGGGAATGGATTTGCAGAAGGATGAACATGACGCTGATGGAAATCAAGGCATGCCTGGTGCCGGTTAGGAAAGAATTATGGGCGAGGCAAAGGGTACCGTGATGTTACCTCGGTCACCGTGTCACCTCATCGTTGGATGACAAGACTCTAAGAGGTATGGATCAGTAAGGAACCTTCTCACACATCTCAAGGTATTTGGCCGCGATGCATATGTTCATGTTCCAAAGGAAAACATGAGTAAGCCGGATAAGAAGGCTAAAAAATGTAACTTTATTGGATATAAGATGCATTCCTAAAGGTTATAATCTTTGGAACCCGTGAACAAGAAGGTAGTGTATAGTCAGATGTGGTATTTAGAGAAATGAAGGATGTTGTTAAACATGAAGCCCTACCAAGTAAGGAAGAACCAGAGAAGATAGATTTTAATTTAAAGGATGATGAATCGTACTCTATTAAGAACATGAATCGAAGAAGAAGATCCTCATACTCCAAAGATTGAGAAGATCGACGAAAGAAGGCCACCGTGAAATAGTATATCCACATGATTTCGCTCAAACTTTTGCTTGTCTATTATCATCATGATGATCCTAGAACCGCCGTGGAGGCAAGGATTCGTGAGGATGGAAATCTCTAGAAAAGAGCCATGGACGAAGAAAGGGTATTTTTGGATAAGAATGAGGTTTGGGGTCTAGTGGAGTTTTAACCGAAGAAATACCATTGGAAAGAAATGGGTATTTAAAAGAAGTTGAATGTAGAAGGAGAAGTGGAGAAATACAAAGCTCGCTATAGTAGCAAAGGGCTATTCCTGCGTTGAGGGAATTGATTTTGGTGGAGATTTTTTTCTCTCTTGAAGACAAGCTAACTCCATATAAGATTTATGTTATCCGTTGTTGTTGCATTTGATTTTGAATAGAACAAATGGATGTGAAGACAAAGATTCTCGCATGGGGATCTAGAAGAAGAAATATATATGAACAAACTGTAAGGTTATGTTGTGAAGGGAAAGAAGGAGCCGGGATGCAAGATGAAAAAGCCCCTATATGGTTTAAAACAATCACTGTTAGAATGTGGTATCAAAATTTGATACTTATATGTCAGACTTTGCTTCACAAGAAGAAAAGCAAATCACTGTGTATTTTAAATTAATTGGTGATCATTTGTTTTATTGGGTCTTATATGTGGATGGCACGCTGTCGATAAGAAACAACAAGAGATTATCCAAGATGTAAAAATCAGCTTGTCCTCTAAATTTGACATGAAGGATCTCGTTTCAAATTTCATTTTGGGTAATGGAAATCAAAAGAGATTGGAAAAGGAGGAAACTCGGGTTAAATCAGAGAAAATATGTCGAGACAATATCAGAGGTTAATATGCGGAATGTAAACCAATTAAGGTCTCCTATTCTTGTTGGTGTAAAGTTATTTGTGGATCAATGTCCCAAGACACATGAAGAAGAGGGAGGACATGTCTCATGTTCCATATGTGAAGTGGCAGCTATGCTTGATGTATGCAATGGTTTGTACTAGACCGACATTGCACATGCGGGGAGTTTTGAGCATGTATATGTCAAAACTGTGGAAGGAGCATTAGACAACCGTAGTGCTGGCTTTCAGCATTTATGCAGGGTAATCGCTACTAAGTGGATTGTGCTAATGGATGAAAGACCCATTGGTAGAGTGGTGGATATACATGGTTTTGTGGATGCAAACTTGGTTGGAGATCTGGATCGAGAGCTGCATACAAGAGGGTATGTGTTTAACTCCGTTGGAGGAGTAAGTTGGATGAGCAAAGATGTGTTGTAGTGGCACTTTCAACTACAGGTTGAATACATGGCGTACCACTCATGCAAGTAAGGAAGCAAAGATGGTTACAAAGATTGTGTTCAGTATTGGGTTGGTACAAATAGTCAGAGGATAGAGTGTGATAAATGAAAAGTAATTTTTCTCGGGCGAAGAACCCTTCGCTATCATTCAAAGACAAAGCACATTGATGTTCTTTTCAATCACTTGTGAGAGACATGATTGAAGAAAAGAAAGGTCACTGATGAAGGTGGATTACCTTTGAAGAATGTTGCAGACTCATTAACAAGATCTCTGAGCACTGAGAAGTTCTGTTGGGGTAGAGGATCCATGGGCATCGCTTCTAGATTGTTGATCATGTAACCCTGTGAACCCTTTATGCAAAGAAACAACAAGTAGGAGAATGTTGGGTGGCAAGTATTATTTGCATCTAGTAGTATGACGGGCATGGGCGCTAGCGTATGGAGCCCCGATGCATGGTTCGGGAACGCTCAAAAATATGTATCGACCGATTTTTACGCTAGACTTCAAACCGAAATGAGGGTCTGTATAGGATCGTAGACTAATCGCCTCTTTGAGTCTAATCAATTTTTGTTTCTCTGGGAAATACCCTTCACACACAACAGTTTATCCACAGGTCCTGCGGGTGTGCCTGCTGCGATCAAATACGGCACAACCTAAATCTCCGACCAATAGATCGCTACCGCGAAGTTCGGGACTTCTTCGAGTTTCACGATTTCTCGATTTCTATTGTTGAGGGTTCTTGTCCCTACAACCTATGAAACCCGGAATTGTCAATCTCCACCCACTCTGCAAAGGTTGACTTTTCAACAGGCTTCTCACCTCATCGAGGTTTCGGATTTCGCAATTTCATGAATCCAAATGCAGGGCCCTCCGTCCTTCGACTTTCGAACCTCAAAACGGTCTACAAGGTTTGACTCCGCCAATCGATGAAGGCACGCCACCTATCTTCCTTGCGGTTTTCTACCTTTGACATAGACTCCTACCACTTGTCGCTCTTTCAGGTTTTCGGGACTCTCGCTCCCAAAGCACTGTCTTCTACGTCTCCCAACACCTGAAGTGCCGAAATCCTGAAACTCTAATCCAACTCCTATCGCAACTTGCGACTTCGGGACTTTCGTGTCACTGTGCTCAACTGCTTGGCATTAGGATCCCTGAAATGCCGAAATGATCTGACGGCTTATGCAAAGCACGATCAACGATCCACGTTGATTCTAGATCCTAGAGTGGTAAGCTCGCCTGCCTCTAACCACCCTACAACTTCCCCAGATCCTATGGTCCTCGTGATTTCAGGAATTCTCCACAGAGAATTTCAGCCACTCGTTGCTCCCTTATAACTTCTGCGAAATAACCAAAAGTTCTTCCACTGGGACTTAACTTCTGCTGGATGACTTCGACTTTCGTCTCCCTTCTAAGTAGTTCGACCTTGTCTTCCTTTAACACTTCAACGACGCTACCCCTTATCAGATTTTGTTGCAATTTCGAGTCTTCAAAAAGACTCTCGTGTGCACTCCTTGTGGCAACCTTCAAATACTTTTGAGCATTTGAAATTTCGACTCTGTGCACTTTTCTGCAACAACAGTCCTTCAACTCTTCTCTTGGTTGCTAAGTTATAAGCTTTCAACTAGCCTGTGCACACCTTGCATGGCTCCTGTGTCTCACCTGCACTTCTGCGGAAATGAGAACAATGGTATCTCTCCTGAGCTTTCAGAGATAAACTCTGAACCTCCGTCAACGCACTCCTTGCGGACGATTTCACTGCACTCCTTGTTGGAACTTCTCACTCAGGAAGAGAAACAATTGAAACTCATTCTCTCTCTCTCTCAGACTTCAAACATTTAACATGAAATCATACATTCACACAATATTAAAGCAAATGCATAACAGAGAGAATAAACAACCATAAGCATAACATTCAGCATGTATACACAGAAAGCATCATAACACCATGAATCTGAATCAAAGCTTCATATATTAATTCAGAACTTAGGTACATGGGTTCTTCTCTACAACTTTCTACTACAGCTCTCTCTTTCTGCTCTAGGCTCTCTCTTTCTTCTCTATGCTTAATGATACTCTAATGTTACAATGATACAAAGGTGAGGGTGTCTATAGTCAGTTTTCCCTCCTATCTCCTAAACTATCTAATCTGGAATTTAAACTTACCTACTTTCATTAACTACACATAAATGCCTTAATGTTTTACAGATGAAAGCAATTGCTCAAGATCTGTTTACAATATGCAAGTGTGCTTCCTCTTAAATATTACATTTAATATCTACACATTTAAACTTTCAAAATCATTTTAACATGTGAAAAAATGCGTTGGCACTTGTCCCAGCTGTCTTTTGCCTCTATGCTCGCTTGTTGTTGGCGATGCTCCTGCATCATACTCCCCTGCTTGAAAATTTTCATGGACTTCTGTTCATGAGCTCTCGCACTGTCTATCCATGCTTTTGAATTTCGGCTTCATCTTCCTAGCTGGCATCTTCAACTGGATGTCCCTTCCATTTGACCAAGTATTCAAAATATTCTTTCCTCGTGGTCTTCTTGCTAACTCTCTTGTCAAGTATACTTTCCATCTGTGGCTTTTCAGCTACAGCCATTTGTTTAGTCCACTGAACCTCTGTCTTTTCACTGTCTGCTCCTGCTTCTCCAGTTCTGTAAGGGTACAAATCTGAGATGTTGAATATCGATGAAATTCCGATCCCATCGAGTAATTCAATCCCATATGCGTTTGCCCCAAATTTCTTCATGACTTTGCATGGTCCAATCTTCTTCATTTTTAGTTTATTATATGTTCCCCTTGGGAACCTTTCTTTCCTCAGATGTGCAAGAATCAGATCACCAACTTCAAACTGAAGTTCTCACCTATGTTGATCTGCTCTGCGCTTGTACTCTTGACTCGAATTTTGCAAACGTTCCTTCACTTGGCTGTGAAGTTCCTTCATTGCTTCTGGAAAATCCTCTGCACTAGCACTTCTAGTTTCATTTTGTTCTGAATATTTCAATTCAGAAACCCCCTTGGTTGCATTCCATATACAATCTGAAATGGACTCTTCCCTGTTCTTCTATTGATTGAATCATTATAAGCAAATTCTGCCTGTGGCAAAATGTGATCCCACTGACTGTGGTGTTCAGTCACTAGGCTCCTCAACAAATCTCCCAAGCTCATGTTCACAACTTATGTTTGCCCATCCGTCTGAGGATGATAAGCTGAGCTAAATGACAAGTTTGTCCCCATCTTCTTCCATAAAGTCCTCCAAAAATGTCCCACGAACTTGGTGTCTCGATCAGAAACAATATTTCTTGGCAAGCCGTGAAGTCTGACAACTTCTTTGAAAAACAGGTTCGCAACGTGAGTTGCATCGCTGGTTTTCTGACATGGTATAAAATGTGCCATATTTGAAAATCTATCTACCACCACAAAGATTGAATCAAATCCTCTTTGCGTTCTTGGCAACCCTAATATAAAATCCATGCTCACTGCATCCCACGGCCTCTCATGTATGGGTAATGGCTGGTATAACCCTGTGTTCTTCTTTCTTCATTTTGTGTGCTAACAAATCCTACATCTGTCCAAAAATATTTTTACATCTGTCCTCATCCCTGGCCAAAAATACAAGCCATTTAATTTCGAGAACGTTTTATCATGACCAAAGTGTCTGGCCAATCCTCCACTGTATTTTTCTTTCAATAGATTCTCCCTCATGGAGCACTTTGGAATACATAATTGATTTCCCCTGAATAATAATCCATCCTGGATCATATATTCGGTCCATTGACTTCTGTCCCTGAGAATTGGATTCTCAGATGCCTCATACGCCTCTTTGAAATTTGGATCATCTCTGTACATGTCCCTGAGGTTATCAAAACCCAAGGTTTTGACTCTGAACTCCTGCATCAGCAAACATTTCCTGCTCAAAGCATCAACAACTTTGTTAGCAGTTGCAGAAATATGTTTAATTACAAAAGTAAAATTCTGCATATATTCAACCCATTTTGCATGCTTCTAGTTCAACTTATCCTGTTGAGTCACGAATTGCAAAGCATGATTGTCACTGTACAAAACAAACTCTTTAGGAAACAAATAATGCCTCCATTTCTTCAGTGCTTGTATGACTGCATAGAATTCTTTGTCATATGTGGAGTACTTAATCTTCGCTTCATTCAACTTTTCACTGAAGTATGCAACCGACTTGTCATCCTGGCTCAAGACCACTCCAATTGCATATCCACTCGCGTCACACTTGACCTAAAATGTCTTACTGAATTCTAGCAACACCAGAATTGGTTGTTCAGTAATCTTCTTCTTCAGCAAGTTGAAACTTTTTTCTGCTTCTTTTGTCCAATGAAAAGATTTGTGTCTTTTCTTCACCGTATCCATCATCGGTGGGCTAATCCCACTGAAATTTCGGATGAATTTTCTGTAGAAACTAGCTAAACCATGGAAGTTTCGAACTTCAAACACACTTTTCGGCGATGGCCAATTCTTGATCGCTTCTACTTTTTCCGGATCCATTTTCAGCTCATCTGCAGCGATAACAAAACCCAAATAAATGAGTTTTGTCCTCATAAATGTCGATTTCTTCATATTTATCAGCAACTTCTCTTGTTGTAATCTCCTCATCACTGTAGCCAAATGCTTCAAGTGTTATGTTTCTGTTCTACTGAAAATCAATATATCATCAAGATATATGATAACGAACTTCCCAATAAACTCTTTCAGGACTTCATTCATCAATCTCATGAAAGTACTAGGCACATTTGTTAAGCCAAATGGCATAACCAGCCATTCATACAGCCCTTCATTCGTCTTGAATGTCGTATTCCATTCATCACCTTCTCTCATACGAATCTGATGATATCCGCTTTTCAAATCAATCTTTGAAAAGAATCTTGCTCCACTCAAGCAATCCATCAAATCATCCATCCTTGGCAAAGGAAATCTATATCTGATGGTAATCTTGTTGATTGCCCTCGAGTCTATACACATTCTCCAACCTCCATCTTTCTTTGAGCTGAGCATTGTTGGAACGGCGCATGGACTCAAGATTTCTCAAACCAACCCCTTGTCCATTAAATCCTGGACTTGTCTCTTGACCTCCTCATTCTCCTGCGGCGTCAATCTATACGCTACTTTGTTTGGTAAACTAGCTCCAGGTATAAGATCAATGTGGTGACTTATACTCCTGATCGGTGGCAGTGAACGAGGTAGTTCGTCCACTACTATGTCAGCAAACTCTTCCAGCAAATTCTGGATTTCCTCTGGTAAATCATCCATTCTTGTACTGGTCAACACAATTCTAGGCTTCCTAACCACAATGAATTGTGTATCTTCCTTCTTCTTAACCTCCTTAAGAATTTCCTTCCCACTCATGAGAAGTACAGTGTTTCTTACCTCTGGCTTCGTTTCTTTATCCTTAATCGGTAGCAACATGTGAGTTCTCCCATTCTTCTCTAGGGTGTATGTGTTCTTTCTCCCATCATGAACTACATTTTTGTCATATTTACACTGTCTACCCAGCAATAGATGACAAACATCCATGGGAATAACATCACATAGTATTTCATCCTTATATCCTCCTATTTTGAATTCAACTAAACATTGTTTAGTGACATTTACCTGATATCCTTTTTGTAGCCACGAACTCTGTATGGGCTTGGATTTTCAATAGTCTCCAGCTCCATCTTTTCTACCATCTCTGTAGAAATGAGATTATCTGTGCTACCACTGTCCACAATGACTTTGCATACCCTGTCTTTGGTCTTGCAAGAAATCTAAAAAAGTTTGTTCCTTTGGGCTGGGTTCTCTGCCTCCTTCTCTGGCATTAAGAGAACTTTCCTCATCATTAGTGGTCTTCCACCCTCAGCATATTCTGCCTCAACATTCCATCTCTGTGCTTCAGCAATGTGAGTTTCACCTCCTTCTTTCTTTCTATCTGGACATTCATAAGATTTATGTCTGTTTTTCCACAGGTAAAGCATTTTATTTCTCCACCTCTACCTCTTCCTCTTCCTCTGGTTCGAGGAAAAGTATTTCTATCAGCATACTTCCCTCTCTGTGAGCTTCCACCTCTCTCAGTTTGAGTTTGAGGTTTCTTTCCCTCTTCTTGAGGTCTCTGAGTTCTGTCTTGGGCAATTGTCTTGCCTCTGGCCTGACTTCTGCCTCGACCTCTTTGACCTTGCTTTCAGCTCATCTTTTCTTCAGCTTTCAGAGCCATCTGATAAGCATCCTCCACAGTCCGAATGATCATGCTCATCTCATCCTGAATGTCATATATTAGACCATTCATGTACCTAGAAACCTTTTCATCATCACTTTCCCGATGACCTGCTCTGATGTTTAGTTTGTAGAATTCTTCAGTGTACTCTTTCACTATCATCATCTTTTGTCTCAAATTCTACATTCTCCGAAACAGAGTAATTTGATCATCTTTGGGTATGAATTTTGCCTTCATCTTCACAACCATTCTATCCCAACTTTTGATTTTTTGTTTGCCTTTGCAGCGTCTGTCAGTGTGCAATTCATCCCACCATAAGGTTGCATGTTCTTTAAGTCTAGTGACAGCATGTTTGACTTTCTAGTCTTCCTCAACATCCTCATAGTCAAAATATTTATCCAGAGCTCTAATCCAGTCTAGAAGCTCTTCAACATCCAGGTTTCCCTCATACATTAGAATCTCCATTTTTGCTCTAGAACCTATCCTTGCAACAACCCTGAATAGGCGTTCGTCTATAGAATCTTTGACTGTGACTTCTTCTCCATGTCTAGCTTCATTCTCACTGTCAGCCTCACTGATATCCTTAGTTTCGACTGTGCGCCTCTGTGATGTTTCCATGGCATCAAGCCTGGCACGTAGTTCGCACATTTCCCTTTCCACTGTTGGATCAGGCATTGGTCTGTCTCTTCTTCTCGGCGGCATGGCTGAGAAATATTCTTCCTTTCTCTGCTACAGAAAGCAAAAACTCTTTCTGAGCTCTGATACCACAACTGGTGTGTATTAGAGTGTTTTCTTTCTGCTCTCTATGCCTGAAATATACAAACATAGTTCATTCTCTAATACCACAATTGGTGTGTATCAGAGTGTTTTATTCTTTCTCTCTCTGCCTGAAATATACAAACAGAGTTCCTTCTCTGATACCACAACTGTTGTGTATCAGAGTGTTTTCTTCCTGCTCTCTCTGCCTGAAATATACAAACAGAGTTCCTACTCTGATACCACAACTAACGCAGACCCCCAAACCCTCAGGTCGAGGTCTGCACAAGATCGTTTTAATCTGCCCTTTGAGTCTAATTGACTCTTTGGTTTCCCCTCAGGAAATACCCTTCACACGCAACAGTGTATCCACAGGTCCTTATGGGTGTGCCTGCATGATCAAATACGAAGCACCAACCCAAATCTCCTGACCCGAAATAGGATCGCTCCCTTCGCAAGTTTGGGACTTTGGGTTTTGCAATTTCGTGATCCCTGATGTCAAAGGTTCTTGTCCCTACAACCTCCGAAACCCGAATTGCCGAATCTCCAATGCACTCGGCAAAGGTTGACTTTTCAACGGGCTTCTCACCTCATCGGGGTTTCGGACTTCGCAATTTCGTGAATCCAAATGCAAGGCCCTCCATCCTTCGACTTCCAAACCTTGAAACGGTCCACAAGGTTTGACTCCACCAATCGACGAAGACACGCCACCTGTCGTCCTTGCAGTTTTCTACCTTTGACGTAGACTCCTGCCACTTGTCGCTATTTTGGGTTTTCAGGACTCTCGCTCCCAAAGCGTTGTCTCCTCTGTCTCCCAACACCTAAAGTGTCGAAATCCCGAAACTCTAATCCAACTCCTGTCGCAACTCACAACTTCGGGACTTTCATGTCACTGTGCTCAACTCCTTGGCATTAGGATCCCTAAAATGCCGAAATGATCCGACAGCTTGTGCAAAGCACGATCAACGGTCCACGTTGATTATAGATCCTAGAGTGGTAAGCTCGCCTGCCTCTAACCACCCTACAACTTCCCCGGATCCTATGGTCCTCGTGATTTCGGGAATTCTCCATGGAGAATTTCGACCGCTCGTTGCTCCCTTATAACTTCTGCAAAATAACCAAAAGTTCTTCCACTGGAACTTAACTTCTGGTGGATGACTTTGACTTCCGTCTCCCTTCGAAGTAGTTCGACCTTGTCTTCCTTTAACACTTCAATGGCACTACCCCTTCTGAGCTTTCGTTGCAATTTCGAGTCTAAAAAAAGACTCCTCCGCACACTCCTTGTGGCAACCTTCAAACACTTTCGAGTATTTGAAATTTCGACTCTGTGCACTTTTCTGCAACAACAGTCCTTCAACTCTTCTCTTGGTTGCTAAGTTATAATCTTTCAACCAGCCTGCGCACACCTTGCACCGCTCTTGTGTCTCACCTGCACTTCTATGGGAATGAGAACAACGGTATCTCTTCTGAGCTTTCAGAGATAAACTCTGAATCTCCATCAATGCACTCCTTGTGGATGATTTCACTGCACTCCTTGCAGAAACTTCTCACTCGGGAAGAGAAACAATTGAAACTCATTTTCTATCTCTCTTAGACTTCAAACATTTAACATGAAATCATACATTTACACAATATTAAAGAAAATGCATAACAGAGAGAATAAACAACCATAAGCATACCATTCAGCATGTATACATAGAATGCATCATAACACCATGAATCTGAATCAAAGCTTCATATATTAATTCAAAACTTTTGTACATGGGTTCTTCTCTACAACTTTCTACTACAACTCTCTCTTTTTTCTCTATGCTCTCTCTTTCTGCTCTATGCTTAATGATACTCTAATGTTACAATGATACAAAGGTGAGGGTGTCTATAGTCATTTTTCCCTCCTATCTCCTAATCTGTCTAATCTGGAATTTAAACTTACCTACTTTCATTAACTACACACAAATGCCTTAATGTTTTACAGATGAGAGCAATTACTCAAGATCTGTTTACAATATGCAAGTGTGCTTCCTCTTAACTATTACATTTAATATCTGCGCATTTAAACTTTCAAAAGAATTTTAACATGTGCAAAAGTGCATTGGCACTTGTCCCAGTTGTCTTTCACCTCCGCGCTCGCTTGCTGCTGGCGATGCTCCTGCATCATTTTTTCTACCTCGTGACCGCATTATATTTAGGTGGTTTTTCAGCACATAGTTTCTTTGTCAATGGTTTTCTATTTCCGATTAAGGAATTAGGGTTTTGGACTAATCCAGGTCATTGGGTTAGGGTTTTGGATATCGTTGGCTCCTATATGTATTGTGTATTGTAAACATTGTAACATGATGAATAATATAGAATATGTTGGTTTTCCCGGTTTGGGTTTCCAGGGGAAAAATCTATGTGTAATGTTTGTATTTGCCATTGTATCTTTTATGTTCCTTTACTGAATATATGTTTGCAGTAGATATTGTACAAGGTTAAAATCTACAAATATGTCCATCCGTTGTTTATGTGGATTAGGCATTTATGTGCATTGGTTAGTTTGGTTAGTTGTATATGCTTGTCACTTAAGTACATTGTGTGCTTATGTTGAATAGGTGTGCCACTAGGTACATTAGGTGGTTAGAATTAGTGGATTAGTAGGTTAGGTGTTAAGGGGTTTAGGGGTGGTGGGTTAATTGTAAAGGGGATAGAAAATATGGGGGTTAATGGCCTAGGGGTAAGGTGGGTTAGCATATTGAAAGGTTAAGATCACCTAGAAGGGTTGCATATGTATTTTATGTAAGTGTGTTTCCTAATTATGTCCTTAATATATATGTTGGGTGAATATGATAATTAGGTATTAATGTGAATCACTAAGTTAGGCTAGTTGATTATGTGCATCTCCAAATGCATTGGGTGGTTATGTGTGTTGCTAGGTACATTAGCTAGTTAGGTTGGGTGGTTGAGGGGTTAGTGAGTTAAGTTTTAGGGGATTTGGGGTTAGTGGATTCATTGTAAAGGGGATTGAGGTTACGATAATTAGTGGTTTAGGGATCATAATGGTCAGGGTAGTGGGTTAGCATCACAAAATATTAGTGGGGACACTTTTATTTCAAACAATAACTCATTTTCCTCATTTTCTTGGCTCAACGGCCTCATTTAACTAAATTTTAATGAAAACTTTATGGAGAAAAATATTTTCAAAAGAATATATATTTTTAAATATCTTAACACAAAAATTTTATTTGAAATTTTTAAACCTAATAATGAGGATTATCATGGGTAAGCCATGTTCTTTATAAGTATTTTGTTTTTATTTAATGTACCTCGCAAAATCATGTAGATTTTCCTACTTATTTTCACCTCTAATTAGCAGATTAAATGTGTTTAGACATATCTATTTTTCTTATTCAAGCTTGGCTTGAATCGTTATAATTTGTATGATATGTGATGGGTGTAATTGTAGTTGAATTTGATGACATGAATTTATGATGTATTTGTTATTTTATTTTAAGAGGTATTTCTTTTAGCTACCAAATTAGTCGAGATGTTGCTTTAATAATTTCAATTTCCTTTGACATATTCATAGTGGATGGATTGAAGGTAAAAAACAAGTAACTTTATATTTATTTTTTTTAAGTAATTTTTTAGACTTAGTATAAAGTAAGTGATATAGACTTAGTGTATTTGATGTTGTGGAAATCAAATCAAAAATTTATATAATATGTTAGATTACTAGCATAGTCGTTACATGGTTGTTGGTGAACGTTGAAAGGCGTATGGCTAGTAAGATGAAATGAAGAATATGAAATGATGGATTGTAATTATGCGGCTGCCATAAGTAAATGTGGCACAAATGTCAATCTAATACTGTAAAATGATAAAAAGTTAATAGTAGAGTAAATTTGTAATTTCAATTAAGTTTGTTAATCATTTGAACGTGGCAATTAGATGGTCACACAGTAATTTCTTAATCATATTAAGTAAACGTTAAAAAGTAAACAGGTTAACGGAAGCGTTTAAAAATGCTAGAAAGTTATGAACATGAGATCTTGTTCATTGATTTGGAAGGACGACTAAGAATACGCTAGCATCTTCAATTAATAACCATATAATTGAACTTTATGGTTAAAATATCATTAAATGTGCCCATTATCAATAAGTATACACACTTAACTAGCAACAACTTTGACAACATCAATACCAATTAATAAAACTAATCTTCCAAACTATAACTATATATCTATTATATTAATTTCTTTAAAATTTCTTTAAAATTAATTTAAGATATGTTTTTAAAATAAATAATTTACTTAATTATTTTTTTTAATAAAAATAAATAATCTCAATCAACCCATAAATATGTTCATAACAATATCATAAATATATTATAACAATATTATGTAAAAAATTCTACTTTATAAAATTGCTTCTTCATCTCAGAAAATATAAATGAAAATATTTAAATATGACAAACATTAAACCTTCGTCATTTAAATTTAAGATTTAGATAATCATACATAGATAGGCATGGAAAAGTTCCTCGGATTAGGTGGCCCATTAAAGAAAATGATAAATATACAATTGATGGAATTTATGATGATAATATTTAAGGGAATTTGTATTGTAAAATAAGTAATGGTTTTTTGACATATTTTTTAAATGGGAATTAGCAGTGAAGTGACATGTTATTAATGGATTGTAATTATTCGAATGAATAAAATTCTAATATATTATTAATTAATAGTAATTATTAGAATGGATATAAATGTATGATTATTTTTATTTATAAAGAAAAGATTTTATATATTAATTTGGTCGTTGGTTTGGTTGAGATCTTAAAATTAGATTATTTATTTATTTATATATTAAAATTTTGTATTTATGATGATGATGATGATTAACGTTCATTAAGATCAAATTGATTTATCAGACCTTAAGAAGGTAAGTGATTACTTGTGATTCTCAAAAAGCATTAAGAAAAACTTTCCAAAATCACCATACTTTTGTTGAGTTAAGAAATTAGGAAAATTAATTATGTTTATAAATGTATAAGAAATTTGTATATATAATTTTATTTTAGTTTAAGAATTTGTGATTTAACTGTAAAAATGAATTTAACATTTTTAAATTCTCTTATTACAATTAAATTATACAATATTAATATTTACAATTTTGTTAATTTAAAATAATTAATCACAAAAAGTATATATAATTTCTATCTTTTATGTAAATTATATAAATCATAAAAAAACTATGTTTTGGATGATGAAAGGGAGAACATTGATAAATTGTTCCCTATTTCTTTTGGCATTTCATTTATAATGATAAGCATCGGATGTTGCTAAAGGGTACTTTAGTGATTGTAGAGAATTTTCATTAAAACATATAAATTTTGTTCATAATGGTAACAATGATTCAAACCATTGAAAAAAATAGTAAGAGTGTCACAAATAATGATGGTGAAAAACTCTCTATTGTGGGAATTAATGACAATGATCAATTTTTTAATTTTTTTATGGTGAAAAACTATCTCATCGTGGGATGACAATATCATTTTTTTTTTACTTGTATAGACTTAGTGATGAGCATTTCAACGCCATCAAAAGAATTCAAATTGGATAAAAATAATAAAAATAATGACAATCTTTAAATGACTATCACTACTTTTTTAAGGTGATAAGAAATGACAACATTTTTTAAGAACCCTTGTTGTGAATATATTTTTGGTGAGCGACATTAAAGGACCATTGTTGAAAGTGTTTGTTGTTTAATGTTGACCGTTATCATAAAATATTATTTGTGAGGGTCTTTAACCATCATTGTATCTCTTTTAATTTTGTACAATCAATTTTTTTTAATGAGATTCTGTTTTCATTATTTTTTTTTATGTAAACAGAAATTGTATTCATAAAAAGCGGTTGTGATAAAGTAAATATTTGATTACAAAGTGTTGATTTTCAATAAGCTTGAGCATTTATTCAAGGATATATAAAGAATTGTACAATACATCAAAAGGTTGATGAAGGTTGTAATAGAACTAACTACATTTCAAAATTTGTTGCATGAGAAAATTTTGACAAATTGTTTACATAACAAGATAGAAAAACAATACATTTCTAGATTGGATTATGAGTTCGACTTCTTGTCACCATTGATTGTGTTCCTGAAGAAGTTTTTTTCTTTTTTATTATTGTAGTCCAAGCTTCTTTTCATTTCGATGAATTCATTGTCTCTACATCCAATCCCAACATGCCTTGATATGGAAGTTTTGATTATTCAAGAGTCTCCTCATCTTTCGCCTGGTCCCAAAAGGGAGAACTTGAATGAATAGGAGATGAGCAACTAATTGCAAAATATAAAGGCCGATCCTAAACAAATTTAGAAAATATCCAAAAACTTAAAAAGTTATTAGTGGTTTCATTCTTTCCACACAAAGGGTATAATGGGATATAGTTCCCATAAGTATTTCAATCCTTTCCACCCATGGGTAAGTTTCCATGCATCAAAGACAAAATTGAGTTTAACTGAATTGAGTTAAGTTGAATTTAGTTGAAAGGTCAATTGAGAAAAAATTACATTGAATAAAAAGTATTTAGGGTTCTAATGGGTATTTCTAAATAGTCTTCATTGTGCACAACTAATTATTTTTCTCAGACTTGAGTCTCCAATTCTTATTCAGCCTTGTATTGCGCACTAGCTTAATAGTCATCAATAATGATTGGTTGTCTTATATTTCTCAATCCCTTCATTTAGCTCCACTTACATTCGTGCCACCAAGATTGCACCTATTGTAGGTCAATCTTAAGGAAGCGATTTTCTAGAATGAAACTATGGATTATATCAGTAATAAGATTATCAAGGTTTGTTGTATTGAATTTGGCCTTGATGGTCAATTGTCTCTTCCAATATTGAACCTGAACATCATAGAGATCCTCATTAATTTTATTTCCCTTCTTGGAAATTTTCTTGGACAAAAATCATGATAATTCTAACAAAAACTTTCTTTCACATATGATGATCGGCGACCACCAAACAATGTGATCATTCATAGATGGGCGATACTATATAGAGTGGCTTTTCCAAACCAACTTGTGCTTCATCACCTCCCAACCTTTCCATATGCTCTTACTATCAAAAGTATCTCGATGAAGATGAGGGTGGGAGTAATCAAAAGGGTATGTGTATTCAAGTTACTCGAAAATATCTTCGACCTAAGGGCTTTTAGAGGGAATCCAATTCCTCAAAAGGAATTTATAGTCTTCACATCCTTCAACTTCCTTAATGGCTCATTTATCACATAAGGCATGTTCGTGCATGTGGGTAGAGATAATTCCAAATCCCAATTCCCATTACTCTGGGCCAATCCTTGGACCCATAACAAAGGTTCTAGGTGACTAAAAGAAATCCATTCTCTCCATTGTAGTTAATCCATAAATATTTTCTAATTGTTAATAATATCTAGATGACACAACCCAACATAAGGAGTAATACACATGAGTGGCACTTATTACTTCAGTGTAAATCTAGATCTTGACTACAAATGACATAGGTTTGATAATGTAAATATCAATTTTACCCTATAAAGGACTACATTCCATATCCCCTTGAGGGATGCATGAAAAGTGAAGGGAATCCTCAAGAATTTGAGAACTTATCCCAATATGAGCTTGGACCCATCCTTGCTTGTTAGCCACCAAAGATCATCCCTTTGACTCAACCAAAAAATTAGATTTTCATCATTTGAATATTAGAACCAAAGGGTTTATAAAATTGTATTAGAGAGTGTCTCCTTCTCTTTTAATCGAGTGAGGAATCACTTATCAACAAAGTGATCATTCACCAACTAACCACCCTTACGATCCTGTAAGGGAATGCCTTTGATAAGTCCTTAAGCCATTTTATTTTGAAGAAGATACCTTAAAGTTTATATGACTATCATATAAAGAACAAGTGTTAATGGGCATCATTACTTAATCAACATGAAGAAGCCAATTTCTTTATTTTTTTGTTAGTTAATATATATGCAAATTGAAACATTCACAAACAAAGTTTCCACAACCTTAACAAAGAAAAACCTTCAACATAAAAATAATAATGACCATTCCACTCTATCATAATCTTTCACACAACCAATTTTTATATGGATTATGATGATGTTTATGTTCTCTAATACCAACAAAGTATATTGACAAAATAAAAACAATCAAACTAAAAAAACATTTTAGAATAGCATTTATATATTTGAATATAGTGGAAATAAAATTACCAAGGTCAATATGGTTTTCATGAGGCATGAAGTCTTGAAGAATAATTAATTTTATGAAATTGGGTAAAGATATGTCTTATAAATTATTAAGAGTATGGTATGTTAAAAATAAGTGATATTCTTCCTCAACCTCTTTTGTATCAAATTTTGTATTGCTAAGGTGTTTATGCCCATCCATTCTTCATGGAAAGATATACATAGGTGAAACCCATGGCTCGATAAAAATAAGGATGAAATAACAAACCATTAATATATCTCGTAATTGAAAGAAATCATATTTGACAGAAGAATTTTCACACTTCCAAGCATTAGATATGTGGGAAAGACTCTAAATTTATTGCAAAAGTTGCACATTATTTCAAGTGGAAAATAATGGAAGCCATGAAAATTGAGAAACATACAAATGACACAATTCAAGATGACCAAACCAAAATGATCACTTAAAATTAAAAGAATATTGAAAACCTATAAATCAACATCTCATCAATAATAACACCTATCAATAACAATTGTATTCATCTATTCATTAACAATGATGATGGATTGAATAAGAATGCTATTTTTTTTGGATAGATCGACTCCTTAAATTATTTATTTCCTCTCAATGGGTTTCCTCCATTAATGACTCTTCAATGATGAACATATATCACATATATCTTAAATATTGTCTCCTCGAGATGAACTAACTTATTGCTTATTGATTTGAAACGTTGAAAATTATTTGAATATAAAAACACAGAGTGTCATCCTTTTTATAAATCTTGAGGTACCCACTCTTGAAGCTTCAATAAATGTTCCAACCCCACCACCAAATGTGTTGTTATGGACACTAATATAGAGATGAGTGAGGAGTCAACCCCACCAACGCAATTATCTCCATTGAATCACTCCAATGGAAGGAAGAAGTAAAGCCCTGATTCAAATCGTCTAAACCAAAAAGGGAAAAAGTACTTTTGACTAAGCTAGATAATTGTTTTGCAATTATTACTAGGTTGGATTGAAATTTAGGGAGAAAAAAAAAAAAGGGGACAACCCATCAAAATAATAATGTTTTTTCAATTATTACAAACCATCAACATGCATGAACCTGATTAAGGGAGTTAGTAGTAGGTGGACCCTTACAAATTTGTAATGTAATCTCTACACTTTTGTTACTTTAATTTAGATGTTGGAATATGAAAAAAATAAAATATCATACTTTCAATCAACAAATGATTTTTGACTCCTGACTGTGCTGGACATTAATGCCTCTGCCACATGGAAGGCAGAGGCTTGATCTTCAATGCTCATCTGATACCTTCTCTTGGCGAACCCTGAGAGCATACCTTCACACTTATGGTAATTCATGGGAGGTTGATGGAAATTAGTGTGGGATGAGGAATACATCGGGTATGAATATGCAAGGTTCAGTGGGATGCCCTGATGATGGCATTGGTATCTATAATGTGAATAATGAGTACAACTCTGAGCTTCTGGGTATTTAATGTGAAAGTGAATGATATCCCCCAATGCTACTCATTCAGAGGTATTGGTAGGTTTGTTCTTCCATTGGTATGTTAATTAATATTTTTCTATTATTAAAAATATATACGGTAATCTGTACTTTTCACTTAAATGTTTTATTCTAATGTACAACATGGAATTTCAACATGGTTATCAACAATGACAATTCAAGATTTCGACCTCATTCAAGTTGATTACATGGGTATCAACAATGACAATTTAAGATTTTGACTTTATTTAAGTTGACTAAATTTGTTTGGTTACCCTTAAGGAGAATATGAAGATGAGATATGTTCACATATGTATGTATGGGTAGAGTTATGCATGCCTCACCCATTCAATCACTAGTTTCCACTACCATCATGTTTACCTTAATGATGCAGGAACATTCTTCGTTTTTATGCGACCCAACATTATTAGAGTAATTTTGATTTTGCATATGTTGTATTTTTCTAGTTCATAAGGAAGTAGGCCTAAAAATATTTGAAAGCATTGAGTTATCCTAAATATTTAGGCAATGCAAAGGAGATTGATGCAGAGTGGTGGACTTTGGTAGAGCCACCAAGGGGAGCAATGAAGCACGGTGTGGAGCGACTAGTGTGAAGCATGGTGTGGAGCGACTAGTGTAAAGCAACAATGTCAAGAAAAGGAAAAAAGAAAAGGGGAGGTTAAAACCTCTACATTCTGCATTCCACATGCATAGAGTGTGTTAAGCACAAAGGTAGAGATGGGAAAGAATGAAGACTTGGAGAAAGCTCCACACTCTACACTTTGTACATGTATTGTGAAGGGTGACGGAAGATGAAGACCAAAAATAAATGGAAATAGAATGGGAGGAAGAAAGAGGCTTATGGAGAAGAACAAGGTTAGTGTTTCCACACAACCATTTCATGAAGGTATCCATGTTAGAAATGACCAATCATAGTATTACATATGGCATCGACCTTAGAAACTGTTCAATTTTGAAACAATCGATGGTTGAACTACTTGTGATTCAAATTCCTCATCAATCAATTGTACATGTGAAAATCTGTGGAGGAAAGGACCTTTTTCTCATGGTTTATTGGGAATTCTTCCATTTGTAGATCGAGATCTTTGGGGTTTTCCAAGAATGAGTTTCCTATCATAGTGGATAGAAATAGGAGAAGGAAGAACCAAAGTTTGACTCAGTAGTTGTAATAAGGCTCGACAAAGACTAGCCACTATGAAGGAATAAAACATTTTCTAAAGGTTTTTCCCATTTATCACTATGTTTTGTGTATTTGTCTCTCTATGTGATTTTGTTTGCCTACAATTTGTACTATATAGCAGACAAGAAGTTTCCTTATTCCAAGTGGTATCAAACCAGGATTGTTTTCTTGCTTGAAGTAAAGATTTCCTTGTGATTGTAGTTGTGTTTGGCATTTGTAATTGGTGAGAATTACTAGGAAGCAATGTTTCCAGAAGGAGAAATATGATGATGTGATTATTGGCATGTTTTGAAGGTTGAAGAAGCCTACAAGAAGAGAAAAAAAGTGGAGAGAGAGAAGAAGAAGAAGAGTGCTTTGATTACAATATATACGACTAAAGAAGAAGAATCCCTAAAGAAGGAAGAAATTGTGATGAGTATGATCATAGAGTGAAGAAAGAAATGAAAGAACYRTTTTCCATTATTGAGCCCTAGAAATGACCCCTAARAGAAAGAGATCTATCGAGGAAAAGAGGTTGGAATTGASATTGATATGAAAAGTGAAAGATAGTAGAAGTTCTTGTAGAGAATCAAAAGAGAAGAAATGATGTGAATATGGCTTGTGAAAAGTCAGGAAGAGTTAGAGGATGTGCATATAGATAAGGCACATCATATTGTATTAGAAAATGAGAAGAAATTGCCCTTAAAACCTCAAGAGATAGAAAAGGTTGAGAAATCTCTTGAAAGGATAAAGAACAATGAGAAGCTTATAATAGAATGCTTGCTAGAAGAAGAATCTAAGGATGAAATTGTGCAAAAGACCCCGTGCAATTTCATTGACATAGAAATGGTGAAGTCATTGGTTATGAAGTAGAAGAGTTGTTGTAGAAGATAACCTTTAAAGTTATGAATATGTTGCTAACAAGGAAGTTAGAATTGTCTAAGAATGCCCAAATAAAATGAATGATCAAAGAAGAATTGAAGTCTAAATAGAAACAACAGACCACTTGTATGAACAATAATAGAATGAATAAGATGTGATAGGTATGGTTTTTATGCATCAATATGAAATTGTAAGAAAAAAATCATGGAATTGTAAATCAAGATGGTTGGAAGCTAGACTCATTGAAACAAATATTGTTGTTGAGATAGGTCATGGATATTTAAAGTAGATTCCCAAATAGTTTTTAAGAAAATTTAGAAGTGAAAGAAAACACTGATCACGATCTAGTGCATCAACCATTGAAGAGAAAAAAAAGGGAGAAAAATGATCTAGAACAATATGATATTGATATTGAAAGAAAGGAGATTAATGAAGATCATGAAAATATAAAAATCCTCTTAAGAATGATAAGAATGATGATAACAAAGAGATGACTACGAAAAGCATGAATATAGTTGTTGATAGAGGTGGATCACAATTTGTTTATCCAACTTTGATGATGTAGAATGCAACTTATGGAAANATAAAAATCCTCTTAAGAATGATAAGAATGATGATAACAAAGAGATGACTACGAAAAGCATGAATATAGTTGTTGATAGAGGTGGATCACAATTTGTTTATCCAACTTTGATGATGTAGAATGCAACTTATGGAAATGGAAGACGCGTGATTAATGAATCAACAATCCTAGATTAAGATTTGGTTGTAGTAGTTGATGCAACATCGCATATTATTTTGTATATAATGAATGAATGCATTTGGAAGAAACACATTCCACAAAGATAAAATATGAACGAATGAATCAAAAAGATAAAAAGATGGAAGGTTGTTCAAATAGCAAGGTATATGTAGAGACTACATAAAAGCACACATGATGAGTGCACGTCTTTTGTTGGATTACTGATAGGGGGGGTGAATCAGTAATAGAGAAACTCAATCCTTTTTAACCACAATATGCAAGTGTTATATCAATGTAACATTATCATCCAATAGTTGCAGAGTAAATAAACAATGAACAAATGAGAAATCATACACATACAAAGTACACCAGTGTTTTTAAGTGGAAATCCAAAGCAAGGGAAAACCATGGAATGATTTTTCTTATATGTATTTAAGAATTACATTCATTGGAAGAACCAACTTCCTTTTATTTCTAGCTGCAACTGGAATGAGGCCCCAACCCCCTAGTTTCTCAGGCTACAACCTGAGGGAAGCTCCAACTCCCCAATTCTCTGGCTACAACCAGAAGGA
>SNQJ01S0076399.1:0-40500 GCA_010110895.2 Picea sitchensis
TAACCAAATCCTAAATGAGCAAAAAATTTAATCCTCTAAGAATTTGGACCTCTAAAATGGTATATTTTAGAGTCTTCTTGATACTCAATTTCACATTCCTTAGCGCTAACAAATAAAATAATATGTTTATTTATTTAATCCTCCTGGTTTCCTTTGTGATCTCTCCTCCCTCTTGACATACCCCATCTCTTCTTAAGAGTGATGGTCCTCAAAATGTTTGATATGATTTTCTAAGTATTGGTTTTCTAGTTAAGTACTTTCGAGACATATTTCCAAGATTTGGATGGCGTTTTCTTGTTTAATTGAATATTTGTATGACATTTCTTATGTTCTAAGTTGTTTATTATCTTACCATGTTAATTTTTTAGGTCCTTAATTGTGTATTTATGTTCTAAGTTGTTTATTATCTTATCATGTTTATCTTAAGTTAATTTTTAGGTCTTCAATTGTGTATTTAGTTTATTGTAAAATTGTTTATCCTAAGTTAAGTTAATTTTTAGGTTTTCAATTATGTATTTAGTTTATTGTAAAATTGTTTAGTTATAGTTATAAGTTATTTATTATTTTCACCATGTCTATTTTAAGTTAATTTTTAGGTCCTCAATTGTGTTTAGCTTATTGTAAAATTATTTAGCTATAGTTATAAGTTGTTTACTATTTTCACCATGTCTATCCTAAGTTAATTTTTAGGTCCTCAATTATGTGTTTAGCTTGTGTTTAGCTTATTGTAAAATTGTTTAGCTATAGTTATAAGTCGTTTACTATTTTCACCATGTCTATCCTAAGTTAATTTTTAGGTCCTCAATTGTGTGTTTAGCTTATTGTGAAATTGTTTAATTATAGTTATAAGTCATTTACTATTTTCATCTAATGAGAGTTTCAATTTCTTTTCATAAACCAATTTTGCCAAACTCCCTTGTGTTCCTCCGCCTCCCTTCCCTTGTATTGACTGTTTCAATTTCTTTTCATAAAACCAATTTTGCCACCTCCCTTGTATTGAGTGGTTGATTTTTAAGAGTCTTCCGATTCTTCCTCCTTAGGAGTTTTGGCATCACTGCAACATGGGCCTTCCCTTTTCTTATCCAATATGTTTTGACACATATTTGTAACCATGGCATCAGAGTTATCATTCTCCCTTACTAATTTCATAGTTGGAGTTTGAACTTCAACGGTCTTTGATAAAATAATAAATTAGGTCAACAGAGAATATCCCGAAGGAACTGCCGGGATTTAGTTTTCCTTCTTGTTTAACCTCACCAAAATTCTGGATTGCACTTTACGCATCATAATAATATTTGTCTGAAGAACCACCATCAACACGAGTTGTACTCATCTGAACTTGGATGTCGGTCGATGCTCATCACTTTGCCCGCTTGACCTCGTCCGTCTAATACTTTGAATCGCCACTCTATTGAGGCACGTCCCACGAAGGCTCTTGCAACTTTCTCGAACAGTTTCAAATTATAAGTTGATGATGCAGTCATTCAAAAGAATCCTTACGTGCATTTTAATTTTAGCCAATAGTTAACCCAGTATGAGTAGAAACGGACTCACGTATTAGTTCAGACGCTCAGACGCTCAGCCTCAATGCTGTCAGGTTTTCAGAGTGAACATAACCCCACCTTTCTTGTCATTTACATCAGAATTGGCATTTTTGGTTCAGGAAGGTTTCCTGCAGCCTTTCAATCAAATCGTCCATCACACCTTTAGTGGTAATTCTTAGCCTCTCGAGTTTGGTCTTTGTAACATTACATTTCTCCAGAGGCCGATTCCTCATATACCAATTGTGCGGTTCTTTCCTCCTAACCTCTGTTGGATGGTTGTACCCGTTATTAAGTCTTCCCAAGTTTTGTTGACCTAAAGAGCGGGGACCAAAGAGAACAATCACAATTTACTTTGATCAGTGTCGTAATCACTGAACGATGACAGGAAACTGATCACAATAACGTAACGATTCCCCTTAGACACATTTGGTATATCCTGATCATAGTTAACAGCAAACTGTGGGTCACATTGGACTGAAATGCAAACCTGAGGCCTCCATTATAGGCTGGTGGTCCATACATTCTCTCTTCGACAAGTGGAGATCTGTAATTGGGAAACGTATGTGAATACAGTGTGGCGTACCTACTTACAGCTGCTCTGTCCCAAATTGAAGCTACTTTTAGAAATTTCAACTTTTCCTGGGGCGTGTCCAAAATAGAAATCTTTTACCAGTCGTACCATTGCATTAAAGATTCATGATAAATGAAATTAAAATGCTTGTGTTGATGACTTGTCTTATATATAGTCATTGTAGAGTCTGCATTCGGGCATTGAGCCAGGGTTAAGGGAGTTTAACAGAGGCATTGCAAGCTGCTTGTGGAGTTTCTGTGCTTCAAAGGAAAGGAAGGGAGAGGAGAAGATCAAGATAAATGGGGAGGGGAAAGATTGAAATAAAAATGATTGAGAACCCAACAAACAGGCAAGTCACATTCTCTAAGAGAAGAGGGGGACTTACTAAGAAAGCTCAGGAGCTCTCGGTCTTATGCAATGCAGAAGTTGCTCTCATCGTTTTTTCAAACACTGGCAAACTCCATCAGTGGTCAAGCTCCAGGTTAGTGTATGAAGTTTTTCCTTTATGATATTTGTATATATGGTTTCATGGCTTTTATTGAAATTCTATTGATAATATTGTATACATTTGCCATCTAACTGTATTTTTATATCCATTGATAGTATTGTATACATTTGCCATCTAACTGTATTCTTATATCCATACAATATGGAATTATTGTTTTTAATTGTAAAGTCAGTCAATAATGTTTTATTTTCTTAATGGCAACTTAGCCAAACATATTCTAGTTTCATGTTTGCAAGAGTCTTTGGCAATCCCTACTACTGATCCTCCAGAAAAAGTGTTCATTTATTTTTTGCATGTTATGGTTTCTAACTCATTTTTTATGTTACAAAAAGCATGAAGAAAGTTCTCGAGAGATACCAGAAATCGGAACAGGGACTAGGACTTATGGACTATCAACATCAAGTAAGCATTGTGTTTCACCGTAGCTGGCTGAACAAATATATAGAGAGAGACTTTTTTCTTCTCGATAGTTTTCATATATATGGCCATATATCTAATCTAATCCATTAGACCTACCATGGTTTAAATTGCACTTAATAAGGTTTTTTTCTTGCTTTTTTGGGGATGGGACTTGTGGAACAAAATAGCAGCTGTTGTTTGAAATGAGACGAATCACCAAAGAAAATGAAAGTCTTCAAGCTCGTTTAAGGTAATGTACTTCGAAATTTGTTGAGGGAATAATGTTATAGTCATCTTTTAATAGTATTTGAAGAGAATCCTGTACAGGCATATGAGGGGCGAGGACATCAACTCGTTGAAGCTTCCCGAGCTGTTCAATCTCGAAAAGCAGCTTGAAGTGGCGGGCACCCAAGTTCGAAGAAGAAAGGCAATTTTTAGTTAATATTAGCAGCTTTCTAGTGTTTATGTAAAAATACATAAAACCTGCTGTATGCTAACATTATTAGTGTTTGTTGAACAGGATCATGTTTTAGACAATGAAAAAATCAAGCGAAAGAACAAGGTAGCGTGATAATTTCTACTCTCTATAATTCCATTTTCTATTCCGTATCACATTTTTCTGGGATTTGTTTTCAGATTTTCTTTGTTCTTCTGCATTCAGGAGCGTCGTTTGCAACAAGAGAACATGATTCTACAGGAAATGGTAAGTTTGACCCAGATATTGCAAAAGTGTCGACGAGATTTACAGATCCTGAAGTGTTACCTTAATAATTAAATGTATGTAGTATCAACCCTAATGGGACTGAGTTTGTAGGTTGACCAGCATCACGGACATATGGAAGAGGATAACGGTGAGATTAATTTCGTACTTTGCCAACCATTAAAGAGACTGAGTACTGCTTTTCCTGCACCACTACTCCGTCTGCAGCCAAACCAACCGAACTTGCAGGATATTGGATATTAACTGCTGAAGGCCAAAGCGTTTGTTCATTCTAATTACAAGCTTCATGGACATTTAAGTAACATTGTTAATTATGGAGATCCAAACTTTATGAATGATGTTTGCAAATAATTATTTCAGAACTATGAATATCACATTCCAGATTATGTGAGAGGCTTTTGTGTGTAGGTAGGTTGTCTCCCTTGACTAATGATTATAAATGTATGCTTGTTTGGTTTCCTTCACCCTTATGATTATATGTTCGTTTGGAATGATCCTTGTGAAAAATGTTGGTATGATTCCCTTAACGAATTATTATGAATATATGTTTGTAATATGTATGTTTTCCTTGATCTCTATGATTATTAATGCAACTTGGTATGTTTTTTCTGAGATGATCTTTATGTTTCTTCCTTGAACTTTATGATTATAAATGTAAGCTAATTACTACAAATATATGTTTTTTTTTATGTTTTCGATATCATCTATGATTATGATTTCATGTATGTTACTATGTCTTTTACAGGAAAAATCTTTATCTCTATCCTCTGAACTTTATGATTATGAATATATCTTGGTATGTGTCTCTTTCAGGACCTCAAGGTCTTTTGTAGTTTGTATGTCTCCGTTGAAGCATAAGGATTGTTAACGTATGTTTCCTTTGAAGAACTTCTATGATCATCGATATGGCTATGAATATATGTGGATATGTCTATTTTGAAGAACCTCTGTGATTATAATTATGAATATTTTGAAGGATTTTTATGAATATGAATGTATGTTTTTTAAAGGATTTTTAATGTTGTCATTCAGGGAAATTTCATTAATTTATGGATAATACAAATGCCATGATGAAAGCCAAATTGAATTGAAGTTCGCGATTGAGATTTTATAACATTGTAATTGATTTTATTATTTCTCTACAGGGTATATGGGTATAAATTACATATATGATGAATGCCAAATTAAATTGAAGTTCGTCATTGAGATTTTATAACATTGTAATTTTTTTTTTTCCACGAAAAAATTCACACAAAAATTATATTAAGTATAAATTTTTTTTACATCCTCATAAAAAGGGCAATAACTAAATCTGTCTAGTCATGTCTTACAATAACCCAATGCCCCGAATCAATCCTTGCCATCCCTACCAAACATACAAGAGACGCTGAAAACATTAGGCTTGCTTCGACCAAAAAATAATGAATAATAACTGAATTCTCTGAATAACATAACAATGTCAAATCTCACACTAAGAAAACCAAAACCACACAAACACAAAATTTTTTTATACAAGTTATTGTTTCTCTACAAGATATAAATTACATATATTGATGAATGTTTTGAGAGGTGATTTATAGGAAGTAGTGAAACCCAAAGCTCTTTGAGTGATTGTGGCATGGCATTCATTGTGCTAGTCAAAGTGTTTGAATATTCTCAAAAGTTTCCCCAAAAAAAAGTAGAGAAACCTACAAGAGTGGCATTAGACTATAAAAATTGAAAAATAAGTATTTGTGGGGATTAGAGCTTAGGGGCATCTTCATTCTTGTGGTGTTTATAGAGGAATAGTGTAATTATTAAATTTTCATTAAGATAAAAAAAAGTCAAGGTTAGTTTGGGAATGGTATTAATAATCTTGTTGAGCTTATAGCTTTGAAGAATTTTCTCATATAAAAAGGGAGTCTCAAATGGTATATATATTTATGAACTCTTAACTTGTAATATATTTATGGACTTTCAACTTGTAATAAACTTGATGAAGGAGACTTACTCTTACAATTTTTTTTTTTTATTAAAGTCAATCCTAGAAAATATTATTAATATCTAATATGTTTTCTCTATTATTTTTTTTACACATATCTACAAGGAAAGGAATGGTTGAGCTAATTATATTTCAAAATGTTTCCTCAATGGAATATTTCGAAAGGAAGAAAAGGATCATGTATCCTCTAAATCAATTTTAAATATTTTCCACGGTTTTTAGTCTTAATATTTGTTTTGGCACAAGAAGAATATTCTTTAATCTTATTTGGATGATTTTATGTAAAATTGATGGGTGAGGTTGGGTGTTTTAGGTTAGATTATAAGTCCACCCATGAATAAATTTTTAGACTATTTTTGTGGATTGTATGTATAGAAGATATATATTTATTAGAGATTTTCAATCTTTGTTTGAAGGAATATTTAAAGCATTGGAAGGTATCTACAAATTGTAATTTTTTATTTTTATTAATGAAATTACAATTTTTTTTAAGAAAAAAAAAATGTTTTGAGAAATTTGTCCCTAATTAATTTTAGATTTTATATTATTTTCAAATTTGTAAGAAAAAGAGTCAAAACCATCCCACATTTAAAAAATCAAGAGATGAAAATATATCCAATTTCCTTTCATATGTATTTCTCTCTTTCCTTTAAAAAATTGCTTAAATTTGTTTCTCTTAATATTTTGTTTATTTTCTAAACTTTTATATTTTTTTCCTAATATTTCTAATTTTTTGTTTTGTAAGCATTTTAGGTGAGTTCCATGAATTTATCTTTCATTTTTTATTTTTTTACATATATTGCCAACACAAATCATTTTTTTTTTCTTTTTACTCCTTTTACAACTATCATTATCATTTCTATTATAAAATTTTGTTATCAAATTGGAGTTGTATAATACCAAAGTAGAAAAAACACTTGAGGACAAACATCCAAAAAAATATGTTTAATTTTTCATTATGTTATATCCACTATACCTCCTATTTTGACCTCTAAATACCTAGCATGTATGTTGTCTTACACATTGAAACAACTAATAAAACATAGTAAAATACGATAAAGATCACTAAATATCATGTCCATAAGGGGATTCAACATGCATGGGCTCCTAATTCTCTATGTCTACTTCATCCTCATATCCTTGTGTCTAAGTTTCATTGTAGGGAATACATCATTTTCACCATCCACCATGTATTTGTCATGGATGCATAAAATAATTCAGTATTTTATGATTGCATTGAGTGTCCATAATTAATAGTATAGTTAGAATCCTTAAGAGGAGGAAGCAATGAAACTAGTTTTAGGGGTAGGAAAAGGTTATTCAAAACTCTAACTATTATATATTGTATATATATTACCTACTTGCAAAGTTTGAAGCATTGGTTCTTTCAAATTTCAATGGTGGCTCCATTTTCTTTTTCCAAATCCTGAAGTTCCAATATGTTCCTTGTTAAGTCAATTGCACATTTCTCTTTGGCACTATTTTCCTTTTATAATAGGGTTGAAAATTTGTCCTTTGACCTATCACAAAAAGTATTCTAATTGATCACACTACAATGAGATTTATGTGTTTCCTTCTCACCATGTTGCAGGTTTTGATTAAACTCATTTAAGCACAAATTATGAAACCATTTCCTATAATCGTAATCTTTCAATAAAGATAACACACTCACAAGATACCCAATAGGAGGTTCCCCTAGAAACCTTATTAACACCCATATATGACAGCTATAACTAGAACCTAAAGATTGAGTCTCAAATGTAAAATCTCTCCATATGTCATGGCTCTAGAATAAGCTCTAATGACCACAGACCAAGATATAGATTTCTAGAAAAAACATAGAGAATATAAATTGAGGGCCCTCTACCATCCAAAAGAAACCACCTTCTTCGATGCCTATAAGCACAATTACTAAAAGTAATGAAAAATAAGTCACTCTAAGCCTCTACAACAAAGGAATTTAACCCATGTATACACATACACATCGCCATAATACCATTGATAATCACTCACTACCCTTCTCCAAGTATAATTGTATGGAAGTGAAGGCATTGCTATAAATATCCATTAAAATGAAATTTCTTGATTTGTCACTTGAAATTAGAATATACATTCTCTATTAATGTTAATTCTAAAAAAATAGTGAAAGAGTGAAATTGATAATCCCCATATAAATCATGAAGTCCTTCAACACAAGGTACTTTACTTTATTAATGTTAATCCTAAAAAGATAGTGGAAAAGTGAAGTTGATAATCCCCATATAAATCATGCGTTCCTTCGACTAATATTTGATATAACACAAGACACTTGATAAACAAACTAGAAAAGAAACATTGTATCTAATATGATAAAAAAGGAACATTGTATCTAATATGATCAAAAAGGAAAGATAGAAAAAAACAAAAATACAAAAATTAGAATGGATTATAACATATGGATTCATTTGTATTAATCATTTTTCATCCTTTATATATAATTACATAGATCCAATCAAATACTATTATGTAATGCACACAACCCTAAGTGGAAAGAAAATATTATTATATGAATGTATGTAACAAACTAATCTCAAATTTCATCACTTAAAAAAATGGGCATTAAATATTACTAAAATATTATTAATTATGCTCATGCACACGAAAAAAAATGGAAAGGGAAGCCCTTAACTAATTTCATAGTTTATTTACAAATGCATAATAATCTTGTAGAAGATAGTGTCCTCAAGGGAGGAGTGTTCGTCATCCTCTCGGATAGTTGGTCGAGGGAGGAGTGTTCGTCATCCTCTCGGATAGTTGGTCGAGTGTTCTTTGGTATATATTTTACTTGGGAATTGTGATGGGAAGAAATTTTTGTTCCGTGTTTTTTTTGTTATGATTGAAAACATTTTTTTTTTCTCCAAAAACTCTAAAACATGTTACTATGCAAAAAAAAATACAGTAAAAAATACACTAAGATAGGAGTTTTTAGATTGAGTGTTTATATACATATAGAGGATGATTTGGCCATATATAAATTCTATGTAAATCAAGAAAGGATAGTTGTGTTGTAACCAATAAATTGTCAATGTGGAAAGAATAAGTTAGTCGAGTAGAAAAATGATAAAGTAGAGATGTAGTGTAGATTAGATCATGTTAATGATAATTTAAGAGATAACAAATACAGAAATATTTTATTATGTATATGTAACTTTAAGGTAAATCAAGAAGGTTTATTATTTATTGTGGGGACTTGGTGATAAAATTGGAAAAAAGAGTATATGTAGATAAATGACTAGTGATAATACAAATTATAGTGCTAAGTAAGACGATGGGATGATCGAAGATCCAATGTGGAACTCTTGCTCTTAATTTATGAAAGTGATTAGGGGAAGAAACACCCTCTATGAAATTTTGTTTTTTATGCTAAGAAAATAGGTAACTATTGGATGTTGTCTATGTATATTAATTATGTAGAATTATATTAATTATGTAGAATTGGAAAACCCTAAATCCATTGCTACATTTAAAGTCAAAATTCAATGTTTGAATATTGAACCAACTTTTAACTTTTGATGAAAAAAAAACTCTTTTAACTTTGAAAGTCTATTAAAAAAATAAATGTAAAACCTATTTGGATAAACAAATCCCCTAATAAACGTCGACTTTATGCAATTAATATCACTCAAACATAATATCACTCAAGTGATGTTTTGAAAGTCTGTAAATTTTTTTTTTTGTCAAACCTCTATTTAGATAAACAAATCCCCTAATAAACGTCACTTAAGTGACTTTATGCACTTAAAATCACTCAAACATAATATCACTCAAGTGATGTTTGAGACATCGTTTAAGTGATGTATTATACCCTTATTCACATTTTTGTGCATATAAAACAATATTTCAGCGATTTAATGTCACTAATGTGATGCCTAAGGATTTGTTTTTCTAATGGATTATTATTGTATACTTTCAATATGTTTGTTGTAAAGTTTTCTTATGCATTGTTGATAGTTGTGCAAAACAAAACAACCTATTTTTTTTTTTAAGAATTGGGATTTTGTAACATAGTACTATAGGTAAAAAAAAAAATTCTTTAATTAAAAATTATTAATATTATTTAATTTTTCGATTTTGTAAAATTTTTTGAATGTATTTTTATTTTATTAATGAATAAAATAATATTTTGAAATAAAAAAAATGTGAAATAACCTTAATGTGGATATTGGACTATCCAACTAGTTTATCTATATATAGTTTTTAATCAATAAATTATTTACTCTCACCACCATGTTAATATTAACGAATGAAATTATTCTATGCATACAAATAATAATGAGAAACCATCTAATAATCATATCAAAATTCTTAATATTGGTGATGGTAAATGTTATTGCCCTTGCACAAAATGAAAAGGAATAAAACAAATAAGAATTATAAGTAGTTAGGTGGAAAACATTTCTTAAAGCATGGGAACCCGAAAAGGTGGAACTCAATATCATCCCTTGGTAACTTAGCGAAAACATGTTTTCTTCAATTTTTAATAGTTCTATTTTTTTAATGTTTCAACAATAATTCTATTTATTTATTTGTAAATTACTAAGAGAAATGAACATGTGAGCTTGGAATTCCTACTCTACAATTTTTAGTAGAGATGGTGAGGGTGATGGAATTGAAGTGTATCCTATGGAAGAAAATGACACTAACATTAGAGGGTGATGGAATTGAAGTGTATCCTATGGGATAAATAGGTTGATCCATGACACCTTGTTTACATGGATGCGAATGAACCAGTTGATGAGATTGATGAAGATATGCATGATGTACCTCTTATTTACAAGGCACAAAATCCCCTATAAAAATACTCAAATACAAGTCTTCTTTGTGATGTGGAATTAGTATATATGGAACTAATCCAAGAACAAATAAGGTGTCAAGCCATGAAGTTCTTCATCATATCGTCATAATTCCATGTTTTGAATGTGTTTATAGGTGAAAAAAATATAACACATTTGATGGATTATCATGCATGGAAGAGAAGTGAATATGGTGTTATGTGAATTCCTATAGATGGTTATGCATTTAGGGACATCAAGAAAATATGACCCATTTTTAAAGATGAACCTTGTAACGTTAGATTTTTAGTGACAACTAATGATGTAAACATATAAATCCATTTGGAGAGATTATATTTACTTAGTTTGAATAGTTTTTTCTATAAATAATAATCTTACTCTCATGTCAATAAAGAGGGAGCATGTAATATTTGCAATAATTTTTGTTGTTATTTATTTTTAGGACTATTAACAAGATACCAATTCAATTTTTTTAATCTTTGTTACATATTTTACATGTTGAAGGAATCAATTGTTTATATTTCCAAATAACTATGCAAACACCAAGTTAGAGAGATGGATTTATTTCTTGAGTCTCTTATTAAACAACTTTTAAATTTATGGGTTTTAATCAATATGTAGGACATCTCCAAACCAATTGATCGAAAACAATTTAAACCCCATGGAATACTTACATGGAGAATTCATGATGTGTTGGGGATAACAAAACTTTGTGGTATGTAAATTTGCATTGTAACTCTATATATCATTTATTACTAAAAATTTGTTTTCCTTTATATTAACATTATTCTATATGTTACTAGGATTCAAACAAAGAATAAATATGCATGCATATTATGTCATCCCAGAATAATATGTAGACATTCAATAAGTTTAGGAAAGAAGGTACATATAAAAATTACATGTATATCCTCCCTACAAACCATCGATATCAATATACCAAAAAATGTCTTTAATGGGTAGGAAGAGGGTGGGAAAAAACCTCAAAGATTTACACCTCAACCATGGGAAAAAGGCATTTGACAAGAATCGTGGAAAACAATTTATTTTAATTACAAACATTTTTGTTGCTTGTTCTAGTTTTTTCATATTTTATATATTTACTCTAATAAAAAAATATATTTTTGTTTACATTTTCTAGCATTCCACCCCGTTTGAAATTATACTCTATCTAATTTAGTTAGTTTTCCTAATATGAGTACCTACAGGTATCTCAATTGTTATATATAATGCATATTAGAAAGAATGTCATATAATGCTTATGGTAAATTATAGATGAAAGGAATAACAAGGACATAATTACTAAAGTTATTAGTGGTATTAAGGGACCTAATTGATCTTGATTGGATCTAACAAGAACAATTGGCTATCAACACAGACTCTAATATGATCAACATAATCAATGTTTAAGTCTATGGAGGAAGAAGAGATCAACTTGTTGGTGTGAAGGGCACCATGCCATCATGATTGATGTTTTCCATTGTATGTAATGTAGTCTAAAGTAGAATTGATATGTAAATTCGAGCGGTATATGGTTGTACGTAGAGAAATAATGATACATTCATTATACCTTTTCCACATGGGAGAAAAGACTAACAAACAAAGAAAAGAAGGAGAAACCGACTGGAGAGAAGTTGAAGCAATGGGGACACCTTGAAGGATCAGATATTGTCACTGAGAGGGGGCGGGGGGTGAATCAGTGACACAATAATTTTATCAATTTTATTTTATTTATGCAAACAAAATTTTGACACAATATTTTATTGTGGAACCTAATTGGGAAAACCGCAAACGCTTTTCTATTAACTACAAAATTTGTTTTACATGTTACATAAAAGGAAGATGTTCTTCCTTTTCGATCAACACCAACTGATCAGGATTCACCCACACCCTTGTTCACCAACACCAACTAGTAGATGTCTCTGAACCCCTGTTTAGTCAGCTACAACTGACAAAAAAGAACCAACTCCCTCTGCAGGCACCAACATGTCCTTGCACCACCCAACCACCCTTATTTTCTGAATCTAGAAAAACTTTTGTATCAAGTCTTTACTACATCTCTCTCTTCTTATCTAATTTAATATGTTCTCTGATTCGAACTACAGAGACACCTTTCTTCTCAACACTCTTCCTCATTTATGTATTCTTCAAAACAGTGTGAGAGTGATACACTATGTCCCTTGGTTTTGTACCATCGCACCTTTTTGTTTAACTTAACCATAATCACTGATTATTATTTTTACTATGAAGGCTTTTCGTAAATTGATCACATATGGATCAATTTCATCCTTTAAACTCGATCCCGAATCTCTATTATTTTCACAAAAACCAAATTTTGTGGAGGCGCTTCCTTAAAACCATTACATGTGACCAAGCGTTACACAACCACGGCTTAAAACCATTACATGTGACCGAGCGTTACAAAACCACAGGCTTACCAATTACAATGATGCATTATATTTTAATTTAAATCTCTTATATCATATGACCAACGACGGTGAACAGACACTAGGCCAAACGAGTGCTTGAGCGCTTATCAATTTCAACGGTCACTATTTCAATCTTCTGATGAGATGAATGAATGATGGAACTTCGCCCTTCAAAACTTCAGGTTTTCAAATTTTCAAACCTTTGAATCAGATCGGATGGTTTATTTCACTTAAACAAATCAATGGTCAGATTTGATCCTTACACTCATCCTTTCATTGTTTAATCTGACATCTAGGACTTAATCAAGCATCGTGATGGATGACGACCATTTACTCTACGACTTCATCTATTATACTTATGTTATCCTTCCACTATGTTTCGATCAATGGTTGAGAATGCATCCAAAGTATTCTATAGATCGGACAACCCATGTCCACTTCCGAATTTTGGCATTCAGGACTTCAGAGGTTTTGAATAGACGTCGCTCCATTTTCCTATGAAGTGATCACCTGCTGTGGTAAGTCATAATATGGTGGAGACCGCTTGTTGTCGGTTAACATTTCTGCTTACACTATCCTTCCACTATAGTATATCGACAGATGAGAATACTCCCAAAGTTTTTCTTTAGATCGGACGAACCATATCTACTTCGATATTTTGTCCTTCAGAACTTCAGAGATTTTGTCATTTGCTAGTGGTGAAACTCCCGAAGTAAAACTCTCGGAGTGACGTAACTTGGTTACGTCACTTGATGACGTGTCACAAGCTGAGTAGCTACCACGTGTCACTTAGATTCGTGATTTGCACGTACCTAAAATACTGATTTCAAATGGACACTTGCCATTCTCTTATTGTGCCATGTGTCCTTGATGACGTGGACTGCTGATGTGGTCTGTCACATTTTCTTGCTAGTGTGGTCTGTCGACATAGATCTCCTGATGTGACACATATTCATCTCCTTGATCTAACGGTCATATAGTATCCGAAGGGTATCTCAGATCGATGACTGAGAGTGACTTCGAAACTTTGTCCTTCGGGACTTTGGGACTTTTGACATTTCTTGGTGGTGAAACTCTCGAAGTAATTCTCTCGGAGTGACGTAACTTATTGATGTCACATGTTGACATGGCACGAGCCAATTTCCTCTTGACACATGTCATCATCTGATTATTCCATGTGTACTTGTTGACTTAGTCTTCTGACGTGGTCTGCCACTTGTCCTTGTGGAGGTGATCTGTTGATGAACAACCCTGATCCAACGGTCATCATATATCCTCCAGATCTGATGGTCCTTATTCATTTAGGATTTTGGGACTTTGGGTATTTTTACTTTTCAAGTTGCCAATTCTTCTGAAGTGAGATTTCCCAAACAGTAACCTCCTCGCTACTTTTAACCTGAACTTAACGTTGTTCGTTGATCACATTTTTAGATCAACGACTCAATATTTCTATGATGTAGTTTTTCCTTGGTTTAAATCCAACAATCCTTCTTTTAGCTTATCCTGTCCTTCCACTTTAGAATGATATGACGGCTGGCGGAAGTTCTCACAATTGTGATCTCATATATTTTACCTCGCTTATTCTATCCTTCCACTTGATTTGAACTAACAGTTGATGTGGACTCTTCGAAGAAGATTAACGGTCGACGATGATTATGGAACCACAACTTGTGAGTGATTTAACTTGACACCCAAACTCCACAATTTGAAGTTGTGCATTGTTGGTGAGTCAACCACAATCATCGATATTTGAATATGTAAGATCTGACAGTCCTGGCTAATTTCGGGATTGGAAATAGAATGATGTTTAATACTTATTATGATCTCTAAAATCTATCCCTATCATTGATCTGCCGATTCCGCATCTGACGGTCATGACTTAATATGACTTAATCTGATCGTTTTTTGGATCAACCATAGTTGTAGATGTTTGAGTTTATGATAACTGACGATCTAGACCGATTGTGATATTGTAACTAGCGAGTATTTTAATTCTTCTTTCACTCTCCACAATTCATCATGTTGTTGATATGGCGAGTGCACATCAACGGTCTTGATTTTGTCTGAGTTTCATCGCGCCATACCTACTGATTTTCAACACGCCATCTCTTATGAGATTTGATCTTCATTCGTTAACTCTCCTGAGATTTAATCTCTACATATCGTCCAACTGTTTGACATCAGTCCTTATATACTATTGAATAGTCCTCCAACGATTCTTTTGAAATTGATTGCGCCATCTCTTTTGAGCTTTGATATTCATTTGTTAACTCTTGTGAGATTTTATCTCAATTTATCATAACTTCAATAATATCGACTACTGACATCATTGGCACTATGTCCAACAATCTCCCCCTTTCTGATTGATGAAAACTCACAAACTTCATACACAATCTCCCCCTGTGATGTTGCTTCTCTCCTCTGAAGGTACTCTCCCCCTTTGACATCAATGGAAAAGGGTTTCTTATCCTATGACCTGTCTATCTAAATACTTATGATCAGAGTCTTGACCATTGGTAACTCCTCCTACAGTCACCCTTTTCCTATCATAATTGAATGACTCCTTCTGACGTTGATTGTTGTCTTCCCTTGAATAGGTTCCAACTGATGTATTATTTTCTTGAGAGATTTAGGTTGGAAGAAGGATTACTCCCAATTTTTTCTTGAGATATTCAAATACATCTCTTCTTAAAGGTTTTGTGAAAATATCTACCACCTGTTCTTGTGTTGGAACATATTCCAATTTAATGTTCTTATTTTCAGCCTGATCTCTTAGACAGTGGTATTTTATTGGAATGTGTTTTAATTTTGAGTGTTGAATAGGTTTCTTGGAGAGACTTATCGTGCTTTTATTATCACAGTGGATAGTAGTGGGTTCTTCAAATACTATTTTGATGTCTTGTAAGGTTTGTTTCATCCATTCCACTTTTGTGCAACATTCTGCTGCTGCAATATACTCAGCTTCAATGCTAGACAATGAAATTGAGGATTGTTTCTTGCTTATCCAAGCTACTAGTGATTATCCCAAAAAGAATGCTTCTCCACTTTTACTTTTTATGTCATCTACACTACCTTCCCAATCAACATATGAATAGGCTTTTAAAGTGAATGAATCCTTGTTAGGGTAACACAAACCACGATCTATAGTTCCTTTCAAATACCTAAATATTCTTTTTACAACTTGAACATGGCTCTCCTTTGGTGCTTCTTTGAATCTAGCCACCAAACCAACAACTTGCTTGACATCAGGTCTAAAAGATGTTATGTAGAGTAAACTCCCAATCCTTGATCTACAACTTTGGACTCATCTTTCTTGCTTAGTTTTCACACAACTATCATAGGTGTACTAACAGGTTTGCAATCCTCTAACTGGAATCTCTTAAGCATATCTTTAACATACTTAGACTGATGGATAAAGACTCCTCTTTTGGACTGTATTATTTGTAATCCAAGAAAGAAATTTAGTTTTCCAAGCAAAGACATTTCAAATTCTTGCTGCATCATCCTAGCAAAGTCCTAACTCATTTTTTCATCATCACTGCCAAATATAATATGATCAACATATACTTCCCCAATAATCATGTTATTACCATAAATTTTATAGTAAAGATTGTCTGTTGATCCCCTTTTGAGACCTTGTTTTTGTAAGTAAGAATCTAGCCTTCCATACCCTGCTCTGGGTGTTTGTTTTATCCCATAGAGTGATTTATTTAATTTACAGACATAGTCTCCTTTGTTAGTTAATTGAAACCCTTCCGGTTGCTCAATATAGACTTCATCTTCTAAGTTTCCCTTGAGAAATGTTGACTTGACATCCATTTGGTACACTTTAAATTTTCTGTAGTTGGAGAAAGCTAGGAACATCCTAATTGCCTCCAATCTAGCCACGGGTGAAAAGGTTTCTCATTATTATACTCCTTCAACCTGAGCATACCCTTTACAGACCAATCTGGCTTTGTTCCTGATTACTTGCCCATTCTCATTCATTTTATTTTTATACACCCATTTAGTTCCAATGACATTTTTGCTTTTTGGTCTTGGAACTAGTTCCCAAGTTTTATTTTTTTCAGTTTGGTCCAATTCTTCATTCATAGCTTTGACCCAATTCTCATATTTACATGCATCTTTTATTGAGTTGGGCTCAATATGTGACAACAATGCTATTTTTGTTTGATATAGTAGTTGTCTTCTTGTGTGCACTCCATTGTTCATATCTCCAATAATTAGTTCTTTAGGATGATTCTTTTGAGTCATTCTTGAGGGTGTCTTTGTGTCTCTTCTTGGGAATTCCTCTCTTATCTCTTCTTGAATATCTTCTTTGTCTTCACTCTTATGCATATCATCATCTTCCCTTTATTTATTATCTTCTACTTCTTCTACTTGTGTGCCAATTGTCTCATCATCATCTTCATCTTCACTTTCAAGTATAGTCTCTTGATTGTTATTCCTTAACGTTTTTAGGTCATCCACCTTGACATCTGCACTCTCAACAATCTTATCAGATCTAATATTGTAGCATATATATGATTTATTGTTAGAAGCATATCCAAGAAAAATACCTTCATCAGATCTGGCATCAAATTTTCCAAGATTCTCATCAAGTCTTTTGATGTAGCATTTACTTCCAAAGACCTTGAAGTATTTTACTGACGGAGTTCTTCCAAACCATAGTTCATAAGGAGTTTTATCATATTAACCCTAAGTTGACCTATGTTCAATATGTATATTGTTGTTCTTACAAATTCCCTCCAATATCCATCAGACAATTTTTCTTCATTGAGCATAGTCATTGCAGCCTCCTGAACTGTTTTATTCCTTCTCTCAGCAATCCTGGTTTGTTGAGGTGTTCTGGGAGTAGAGAATTTTATTTTTATTCCATGGGTTTCATATAAGAGATCAAACGCTTTTGAGGTAAACTCACCACCACTGTCTGATCTAAGACATTTGATTTTTGTCTCCTTTTCATTTTCAACAAGGGTTTTAAAGGCTTTGAATTTGTTAAGTGCTTCTGATTTTTCTTTGAGAAAACATATCCAACCCATTCTAGTAAAATCATAAATGAACAACATAAAGTAAGACTCTCCTTACAAACTCTTGGTCTGTGTAGGTCCACATAGGTCAGTGTGAACAAGCTCTAAAGGTTTTGAGGTTGTGTACTCTTTTTCTTTGAACCTTATTCTAGTTTGCTTCCCTGATTGATAGTGTCTACACATAATTGAGGGATTTATGATCTTTTGCAAGTTTCTTACTGCACCAAGATTGCTGACTTTTACTAAATTGTCAAAGTTAATGTACCCCAACCTTCTATGCCATAGCCAACTTTCATCTACTAGATTTATATGACATTCCTCATTCAATTTTTCATCTAGTATACATACATTTTCGGGAGTTCTAGGAGCAGTACCAACTAATTTTCCTGTGTCTTCTCTCCTAATATGACATTTATGGGAATCACAGATGCAGAAGTGCCCCTGATCACAGGTTTGGCTGACACTTAATAAACTAGGTTTCAATTTTTCAACAAGCAACATATTTTTGGCTTTGTCCTTTCCCAAACTCACAGTGCCTTTCCCAAGAATGTTACCTGAAGCATTGTAACCAAATGTAACTTTACCCTTTCGTTTCTTTAAGTCTAAAAACTTGTTCTTGTTACCTGTCATATGTTTTGAGCACCCACTATCAACATACCAAAGTTCTTCTTGATATTGGGATTTTAAGGCAATAAGACATTCCTTTTTTTATGTTTTTTCTCTCCAAAGTTTATTTTTCTCTCTAATGAACTTTGGTTGTTCTGAAACTTCCATTAATCTTCAATTAATGGTCTTATGCCCATAGTTATGACATCTGAAGCATTCTAGGTCCCCTTCTTGGAGAGGTGCAGAGTTATAGTTTCTGCTTTTAACTCGATTTACGATTTGTTTATCTTTAAGGTTATAGTTCTTAACCTTTAGATCTTTTCTTCTATATGCTCTACAGTGCATAGCTTTGTGTCTGAAATTAGAGCATGCAAAGAAATAACCAAAGAAAATGCGAGGATACCTGATTTGATAAACCTTCTTTGGTATTGTCTTGTTTTCCTTCTTGATGGGTGGAAGTAGTCCTCTAGAGTTCTTGTCATTATTTGTCTTCTCTTCGTTTTTCTTCTTGAATGTACCGAGGAGATCATGTACATAAGATTTTGAGTTGAATTGGATTTTTTCTGGAGAATAACCTATTCCATTTTTATTACCTGAATCCATTTCTGTGGTAATAATATTATCCAATATTTTAGAGCTATTCGCATGTCTTGCTTGAATGAGTTTTGTATCCAGTTCTTTTCTTAGGTAAACTATTTTTGTCTCCATTCTTACGCAAGTTATTTCTTTTTTTAAGAGACTTTTCTAGACTTTCTTCGATCCTATTTTCTTCTAGGATTTGGTTTTTAAGGTTGCTTGTGAATTTTTCATCTCCTCTTCTTTCTATTGATTTTTTTCTTTTTGTTCAACTACAAAACTTTTCAGATGTCTATATCTGGTTTTGTATTTTCTTAATTCATCCAAGGCACTGAGAAGTTCTTCTTCCATATTAACTTTTGTTTCATCTTCTAACACTCTCTTATGTTTAATGTCTTCTATATCATTAGTCTCTTCAATACCTAGAAAAAGGACTTCATCATCATCACTGTCACTAGACTCTGATGAACTGTTGTTTTCTTCTTTTGAGTAAAAGTTATTTTTCCCTTTGTAAAATTTTTTCTTGTAGTTGGGTTTTTCCTTTTTCTTGTACTGTTTGATTTTGTTTTCTTCATCTTCGTGTTCGTCCTTGGGATAGGGACTCTTGGTTTCAAAATGGACAACCTTTCCACAATTAAAACATTTGAAAGGCATCTTGCCTTTGTACTTCCTTGATCCTTTCTAAAGTTTTTTAATGAAATTTGCTTCTTCCACATCAGATTCTTCATCATGTCTAGATTGAAGTTTCTTCTTCTAGTTCTTTTTTTCCTTGAGTACCTTGAAGGTTGCCTCTCCTTGTGAGTGATTCTCATGACCTAATATTAACTCATAGGCTGTGAGGATTCCATACAATTCGTCCATGGTGAGTTTATCTAGATTTTTTCGATCTTCAAGAGTGAACACTTTAGGATTGTATAGAATAGGTAGTGTTCTTAGAATTTTTTCAACTAGCTTATTGTGTGATACTTCTACTCCTAATATTCTGAATGAATTAATAATATTATCAACTCTTTCGAAGTACTCAAAGATATTTTCCTCATATTTCATTTTTAGGCCTTCATATTGTACTTTTAGAGTCTGGAGTTTGGCCCTCTTAACCTTGGTATCTCCTGCATATATAGTTTCCAATTTATCCTAGATTTGTTTTGCATTATTACAATTTAGTACTTTAACAAGGATTTTCTTACTCAATCCAGCTTGTAGTGTCTTTAAGAATTTTTCATGTTCCAAAAACTTTTTCTTGTCTTCTACTTCTATGGGAATGGATTTTGGAACATCATATCCCTTTTCAACTAATGTCCATACTTCTAGTCCAATGGACATGATCAGAATCTGGACCAGTGGTCAAAATTTAGACCAAAAATAAAAGTTTTTAAAATCACTTCAAAATGGACAGGTGTGTTGGCCTTGTTCTCACGACCCCAACACACTTCAAACAAGTTCAAATAGACACTAAATGAGTGACATCGCTTTCTTTTCGATTTGCAAAACAGGCAAAATTTTACTGACTGTACAGTCCGTAAAATTGACGTGTCGGGTCGTACAGCTGACGTGGCAGTGCTGACGTATCAATGATGAGTTGGAATATGCTGACATGGCATGATGTTGACATGGTAGGAGCTCAGTTGGTCGTTGGTTGACAGGACACATGGGAGAATCATTTTGAGACACATGGCATTTTTATTAGAAAATGGGGTGGTGCCACGTGGCCCAGGCATGGGCTACCATGTGGCACTCTGTTGTGGTATGTTAAAATTTTATGGAGTCAGTGGGAGTCAAACCCCGAACCTCCCCACGGGTCAAACTATTTGGAAAAGGCCGCCCAATCGGTGCGCCACACTATGTTCCTTGTTATATACATGTTTTAATATTTATTTAAATTGACATGTTATATAGTTTGGGCGCGTCCGGGCTGGGGCTTAGCCCCAGCCCCGGGTTTCTATGTGCACCCATATGAACCTTGCCACACGTATTCATGTGCGAGTTTAAATGGTCCACCAATGATGTGCCTGGACACTTGTCACACACACAAAGACCATTGCTAATGGACCCTTTTTATGCACTGGGACGTGGGCACATGGCCCCCATGCGCCCAACACCTCCGTGATTCTGGGGATTAGTTCACTAATGGTGCGACAATTTGGTGCATTTTGCAGGCATGCGGACGTGTACTTCGTTTAGGCACAGGAAATTCCCAGAATCCAGGTTACTCACACAGCGGGTGCATTTTGGCAAACCAGAGATAGCAAGCTTGAAGGAGGAAAATGGCAGGAGGCCTATTTTCTTCATTTTTTTGCCAAATGAGGTGCCGAAAAATCCCAGCTAGGGGTTTTTGGATGTTCTAAATCCATTGGCATAGTTTTCAAAGAAATTTGGAGACTTCATTTGCAGGTTTTTCTACTTTTAAGTTTCATAGAGCTCGAGGGAGCTTAGGGCTACCATTGAAGGAGGCCATGCTCAGATGAGCCCAAATCCATTTTCAGTGATTGAATAGTCATTCCTGACTAATTGAGATGCTCTGAGTTCATTGAGACAATTTTTAGAGTCATTTGAGGAATTATACATGTATTTTTTCCATAAGGAATCTCAGGGAAGCTTAAGGCCACCAGTAGAAGAGGTCATGCCCAGATGAGCCATGGTCTGTTTTTAGAGTTCTAATAGTCGTTTTTGGGGTTTTTATGTATTCTAAACCCAATGGTACAGTCAGTAAATCCATTGGAGTTGAGCAACATCTTGTAAAAGAATATTTGACAAACTAATCCCAGAGAGCCTAGTCCATTGATGGAGGCTCAAGGAGATGTAGACAAGTTGGGAGTGAACTCCTTTATCATGTTGTTATTGTTGTGAGTGTTTGCTGGTTATTATTTGTTGCAACTTATTTTTTTTGTTGTATTCTTTAAAAAACATATTTAACCTTTACAAAAACCTCACAAATAAACACCTAAAAGAAGCATAAACTTGACACATAAATCCTCTTGCACAACTAAGACATTGAGAAAGGTCCTGAAGTTTATTTTAATGGAGTAGAGGGTTCTTGCATAGAAAAACAAGTGATCCCCCTATTTTCAGATCAAGACATTAGATAGATTTTCATTCTAACACTCCAGAAGACGTAGTCTTCACCATTAAATAGGGGGATTTTTTTATGACATATTCAACTGTTGATCCATTATGATGTATATTCCTCTTCAAGTGATTTAAACCTTTTGTGAAGAGACCTAATCTGATACCAATTGAAGGATCATATCATGTCACTGAGAGGGGGGGGTGAATCAGTGACACAATAATTTTATCAATTTTATTTTATTTATGCAAACATAATTTTGACACAATATTTTATCGTGGAACCCAATTGGGAAAACCACAAACGCTTTTCTATTCACTGCAAAATTTGTTTTACATGTTGCATAGAAGGAAGATATTCTTCCTTTTCGATCAACACCAACTGATCAGGATGCACCCACACCCTTGTTCACCAGCACCAACTAGTAGAAGGCTACGACCCCCTGTTTAGTCAGCTACAATTGAAAAGGAAGCACTAAATCCCTCTGCAGGAACCAACCTGTCCTTGCATCACCCAACCACCCTTATTTTCTAAATCTGGAAAAACTTATGTATCAAGTCTTTATTGCATCTCTCTCTGCTTCTTTGATTTAATATGTTCTCTAATTTAGACTACAAAGACAAATTTCTTATCAACACTCATCCTTGTTTATATATTCCTCAAAACAATGTGAGAGTGATACACTGTGTCCCTTGGTTTTGAACCATAACACCTCTTTGTTTAACTTAACCATAATCATTGATTATTATTTTTAATGTGAAGGTTTTTCGTAAATTGATCACATATAGATCAATTTCATCCTTTAAAATCGATCTTGAATCTTCGTTATTTTCACAGAAACCAAATTCTCCAGAGGCACTTCCTTCAAACCATTACATGTGACCGAGCGCTATAGAACCACAAACTTACCAATTAAAATGACGTATTATATTTTCATTTAAATCTCTTATATCATATGACCAACCACGGTGACCAGACACTAGGCCAAACGAGCGCTTGCGTGCTTATAAATTTCAACGGTCATGATTTCAATCTTCTGATGAGATGAACGGGTGATGAAACTTCACCCTTCGAAACTTCGGGTTTTCAAATTTTCAAACCTTTGAATCAGATCGGACATTTTATTTCACAGAAACAAATAAATGGTCAGATTTGATCGTTACACTCATCCTTTCATTGTTTAATCTGACGGCTAGGACTTAATCAAGTATCGTTATGGATGGCCACCATTTACTCCACGACTTCATCTATTATACTTATTCTATCCTTCCACTTTGTTTTGATCAATGGTTGAGAATGCAACTGACGTATTCTACAGATCGAATGACCCATGTCCACTTTTGGATTTCAACATTCGAGACTTCGGAGGTTTTGAATAGACGTCGCTCCATTTTCCTCCGGAGTGATCACCTGTTGTGGTAAGTCATAATACGGTAGAGACCGTTTGTTGTCGGTTAACATTTTAGCTTACACTATCCTTCCACTGTAGTAGATCGACAAATGAGAATACTCCCAAAGTTTTTATTTATATCAAATGAACCATATCTACTTCAAGATTTCATCCTTCGGGACTTCAGAGCTTTTTTTATTTGCTAGTGGTGGAAATCCTAAAGTAAAAATCCCAGAGTGACATAACTTGCTTAAGTCACTTGATGACATGTCATGATTCGAGTAGCTACCATGTGTCAATCGGATTGATGTTTTGCACGTACTTGAAATACTGATTTCAACTTGTCACTTGTCATTATCTAATTGTGCAACGTGTCCTTGCTGACATGGACTGCTGATGTGGTCTGTCATAGTTTCTTGCTAACGTGATTTTTCGACGTAGATCTCCCGATGTGACACATATTCATCTCCTTGATCTAACGGTCATAATAATATCCAAAGGGTATCTCAGATTGACAACTGAGAGTGACTTCGAAACTTCGTCCTTGGGGACTTTGGGAATTTTGACATTTATTGGTAGTGAAATTGCCAAAGTAATTATCCCGGAGTTACATAACTTATTGATGTCACGTGTTAACATGGCACGATCCAATTTCCTATTGACACATGTCATCATCTAATTATTCCATGTGTACTTCCTGACTTGGTATTCTGACGTGGTCTGACACGTGTCCTTGTTGAGGTGATCTGTTGACCAACAACCATGATCCAACAGTCATCGTATATCCTCCAAATCCGATGGTCCTTATTCATTTTGGATTTTGAGACTTCGGGTATTTCGTCTTTTCAAGTTTCCAATTCGTTCTAGGTGAGATTCCCTGAACAGTAACCTCCTCACTACTTTTAACCCAATCTTAGTGTTGTTCGTTGATCATGGTTTTAGATCAATGGATCAATATTTCTATGATGCAGTTTTTCCTTGGTTTAAATCCAACGGTCCTTCTTCTAGCTTATCCTATCCTTCAACTTTAGAATGATATGACGACTAGTGGAAGTTCGTATAATTGTGATCTCAGATCTTTTACATATCTTATCCTATCCTTCCACTTGATTTTATCTAACGGTTGATGTGGACCCTTCGAAGAAGATTAACGGTCGACGATGATTGCAAAACCAAAACTTGTGAGTGATTTAACTTGACACCCAAACTCCGCAATTTGAAGTTGTGCGTTGTTGGTGAGTCAACCACAATCGTCAATCTTTGAAGCTGTAAGATCTGACGGTCCTGACTAATTGCGGGATTGGAAATAGCACGATGTTTTAATACTTATTACGATCTCCACAATCTATCTCTGTCGTTGATCTAGCGATTGGGCATCCGACGGTCACGACTTAATCTGACTTAATTTGATCATTTGTTGGATCAACCACAGTCGTAGATGTTTGAATTTATGAGATCTAACTGTCTAGACTGATTGCGGGATTGTAACTAGTGAATAGTTTAATTCTTCTTTCACTCTCTGCAATTTATCCTTGTCGTTGATCTGGCGATTGTGCATCAAGGGTCTTGATTTGATCTAAGTTTCATTGCACCATATCTACTGAGTTTCAATGCACCATATCTTCTGAGATTTGATCTTCATTCATTAACTCTCTTGAGCTTTAATCTCTGCATATCATCCAACTATTTGACATCAGTCATTATATATTGTTGACTAGTCCTCCAACGATTCTTCTGAAATTCATTGTGCCATCTCTTCTGAGATTTGATCTTCATTCGTTAACTCTCTTGAGATTTTATCTCAACTTACTATCACATCAATGATATCGACTGTTGACATCAATGACAATACATCATTGACACTATGTCCAACACACTTGACCTTCCATCTATCCTCCAAAAAAACTCAGTCTTCTATATCATGTTTCCCCATAATGAGAAATGGGTTCTTTTGTTGTGAATGAAGTAAAGGGGCTTCCTAGCACTGAGGAGCATAGAGATGAACCAAAGAGCATGTAACTTATGGTCTATTGTTGAATAATAAAGAGCTTGGCCTGAATCCAAAAGAATGTTGGTTTTCCCATTTGGGTTTCCAGGGTAAATTGTGAGTTCATTGTGTTCTTGTCATATTTTAATTTTGTTTTCTATGGGTGGAAATGTTTGCACTATAATTCGATGAATGTTTAATGGAGTGTATTGTAATTTAATTGGTGTCTATGTATTTTTCTTGAAAATAAAAACATGTGCTAATTATTATTCGAACTCGTTTTATATGGATATGGTTTCCATAAACACTCTTTAACCATGCATGTACATCAATTCCGAAGCCAGAAATCGAAGAATCTCACTCATTAACTGATTATATTTATTTAGCGGTTGATAAATTCATTTTAAGAGTCACTAGGGATTTTCTCTCATAGGAATTTTTTTTTATTTTTTTGGTAAGCATTGGTTGAGCCTTAGTGAAACTTTTCCAAATCCCTTTAAACTAGAAAAATGGTTGCATGTTGAGTTTCCATGTGGGATAATTATGGGGTGTTAAGAGCTCAACAATCCTTTATTCCACCATTTTATCAATAGAGAATATAAGAAAACTTGATTACACCATTTTATCAATAGAGAATACCTAAAAAAAAATACTAGATTTGTGTTTGTAATCTCTAAATTATGATAGATGAGAAAATCTGAGTATGTATGAGGAGATTGAAACTTTGAGATTATAGATATGAGGTCTATGCAACAAGATTTGAGTGCTAGCATGGTCTAGTGAAGAGAAAATAACCTTAATTAGAACTTTTGAATTTATTTGAATCTCTACTATAATGGTTTATCTCGATATGTAACAAATAACTATGCGAAAAAGTGCATCTCACCCTTGAACATGGGGTAATGAGAGAGAAACTAGGGCACTTGGTCGATATGTGGTCGTGCTTGTCATAAAAATGGAATATTAAATTTATAAGAAAACCCATCAACATGTTTTTGGAATGCTTTTGATGTCAGATTAGATCAAAGCACACAACCATAAATCATTTCAAAAACAAAGAGTTACTATGATTTAGAGATTCAATTTCCTAAAACCTTGCTTCTCAAATCCTTTGGCAAGATTTCATAGGACGAAAACTTGAGACTCCAACCACAAAGTTAAATGAATATCCAAATAAATACATATAATTTTCTGCAAGCTTGCTTCTCTAATCGATTGGAAAGATTTCATAGAAAACACCTTGGGACTCTATCCACAAAGTCAAATGGATATCCAAATTAATATATTTACTTTTAAATCTTATCCAAATGTTTCATTTGTTCCAGAAGTAAATAGTAAATATCACAAGGTTGATTGGATATACAAATGAGTAATATTTTGAGGAAAATATAAGAATGGTAATATTATATCATAATGGTTTCATACCATATGATACATAGAGGGACTGAACTAGAAAATAGGAACTGATCCAGGTGGATATTGGTGGCCACCCACCTATTCCAATTGGCTCCTCTTGACAATTTTTAGTTCAACATGTTTCTCTCTAATGATGACATTTCTTTATAATTGTGGGTTCTTCACTTCTGGGGCTATCCTGAATTCCTACATAGAATCTAGGTGGATATTGGTGGTCTTCCATCTATTCCAAATGGCTTTTTTTGGAATTTTTCATGTCAGTACATCTTTTTGTACTTCTAGGGCCATTTTGGGGCCCTAAACAATGTTTTTTTGGCTTTCCATAGTCAAATTGTAGACAGAGCCAGAGTTTTATGTTATAATTGTATTTTTTGAAAATACCTTTCCAACAGGCTATCACACACCTAAAACAGAGGTCATATGCAAAATTTATGACTCCGGGAAGTTGAGGTACCAACATACTCATCGAGGCCCACATAACTTTTGGTGTTTCATCTCCTAGGGTTAGGTTTTTGGATGTCTATGGTTTTGGAATTCATGATTAATGTTAAAAAGGCCTCTAGAACCTCATTGTAATCATTTTGCTCAGACAGATGCACGTAGAAACCACATCTCTTCTCAAAGATAGCTACCACCATTCGAGCAAGTTGTTTTCAGTTCTACAGTTTTACAGTTTCATGCTATGTTATTGATTAAATAGAAGTTATTGTTCACTGGATATATGTTGTTGTTCTCCGTATCTTTGTGTTATTGTATTCAGTCTGTTATTCATTTTGTTCTAGTCATAAATATGGAACAAGCACACAAACCAATAGAAGTCATGAACCACCACAGAAAGAATATGAACTCAATGGTATGGATCGATTTTTGAAACAAAGAAGATGAGATCTATCACATCTCTACAAGTACTCCAATACAATCTTCAACACCAAATCTTTTCTTCCCATAATATCTCTTGGAAAAAATGAGAAGGGGTTTGTAGAGAAAACTTTGATACCATGAATATGTTTTAAAAAACATCCAGGGTTCGTAGAAACTACTACAAAACCAAAAAAAAAAAAAACTTCTACTAGAGAGAATGGAATTTGATCTATAAGATCTAGAATATATCAAATACAGATAATGTCTACTATATAGAGCAATTGAAGATCCCTAGAGTTAACAAAAGACAATTGTCGTAGTTAAGAAAATAATGATGCTTACATAAGCTTACAACTAACAATAGTTGGTTACATTCGAAAAGAACACTAACAGACTTCATACAACAGAACAATCTAAAACATAAAATTAAGCTTAATGGTTTCAAGATAATGGTTTTCATATCTGAATGCATGAGTTCAGATGATAGTTTGAAAAAAAAAATCGCAGCAAGTAATGGATTTAAACGACATATGGTGGATTTTCTTATATGCAATTTTAGAGGGAGTGTAAGTCTATATAAATTTGTTTCAATGCACCAATTTCTTACAAACCACTTACACATTGTTGGATATCTTTTTTCTTTTTTTTCCCCGTAAATTTGCACTTATATTAATATATAAAGTTTACAATCAAGAGTCTAGTTCAAATTGAAATATTTGATCCTCTCCACCTCCCAACAGGAGAAAATACAATACAGACTAAAGCCAGTTGGAAAAGTGTAATTGTACATCAAAAAGGGAAAAGAATCCTATATTTTCTGATATAGGGAAAGAAACTAGACTGCCTATAGAGGCTCAAAACTAGACACCTGAGATGAAAAAGTGGTTGATAGTCGACATTTAACTGTCAAAAAAAAAAAAAAAAACATTACCAGAGCTTGAGTGACAAACTGGGACCTAGGTGTCCATCGACAACCTGGGAGTAAAACATATTACCCTCCTATAAGTCCAAGGAACTATTTGAAATAGTATCCACCTATTGATTGAACTCTATGAAGATATGGGTGAAACAAAGAAACCTGAAACCTTTCACCATTTATTTAACTCTCTATTTCCAAAAATGTAAATTGATGAAAATTCTCGAGTCTCTGAAAACTTGAAGATCCCGAATATGTAGTCGGGTTGCTACTATAAGAAGGGCCCAAACCCCAAAAATCTCCACTTTATTATTTGTACATGATCCATAGTTTTGAGTCCATCTGAATTATGTATGTTCATCTATCCTAATAACACCTCCAACACCACTTTTCACCTCACGTTCCTAAGCAACTCCATCAAACCACCCAATTATTGTTCCCCCATCAAGCATTGGAGGAAGGTGAGATAATCGTGTCATATGGATTCTAGACTGAGTAAATTCTATGCTTCCAAGAATCATATGGGAAAAAATATTTGAGGAGGGCCAACCAGAATCAAAGAGTACCATGTTGTGCTCCAACCAGATATTCTAGGAAAAAATAGCTAGAAAATGAGGAAAGGATGTACAAGAGTTTGACTAATCAAGAAAACAATCTTGAAGAGTGGTTCCCCTCCATCCAAATTTTAAATTAAGAGAATGAGTCACATGTAACCAAACATGCTGAGTAAGGATACAATGACCTTCATAAGGTGTAATGTCGTCTCTGCCTCCTATGAGCATAGGTCAAAAATGCTTCGCCCAAACCATCCCCTTCACTAAAGATTATTCCAAGTTAGGATCCTATCTTCCATTAAGAGCCACGTAAAAAAATTTAACTTTGTCCCAAGATCCCAAGTCCAAAGTTTTTGATGCCACCAACTGCTACAATATAACCAAAATTTACTAGCTAGAGCCACATATTCATTTTTTGTAGAAATGAAGCCCGATCAGTCACCACCAGTCCAAATAAGTGTATCTGGTCTATCAGTCAGTTCAATATCTAAAGCTATCAAAGCTCTACAGAAATGATGCCATTCAATAGCCTCTGTTCTTAAGAACCCCAACACTTCACTTCTTCTTCCATTGAGCCAAAACGACCCCAGTCCTTTCTATACCTCTAGAGTGGTATAATAAATGTATACCTTTCCACTAAAAAGTTGTAATCAGGGGGGGAGATAACCAGGAGTCGGTATTAATGCCTAGGATAATATCCTCACCAATACGAATTGAGTGCCCCGACCTCGGGTTCCAGGCCAATCAATGGGTTATTACCTCCACTGACCTAACCATTCTACGCCAAAAGATTGAAACATTGTGGGACTGGTTCGAAATGGATCTCAATCAGGCCACAACAAAGAAAGAAGGGAGATACTTATCCAGTAACACTCTATGCCAAATGTCGTATTTCATCAAGAAGCACCACAAAGTATTTGGAGCTAGATTTTTGTTGAGCACGGGTAGATTCTTAATCCCCCAACCACATTGATTTTTTGGTTTGGCTATAGTCTCCTAGTTACAGAGATGGATTCGGTCCTTTTCCCCACTCCTTGGCCACAAGAATTTTAACATCAATTGTTTGATCCTGGTAAGCACAGAGTTCAAAATAATAGCTACTGTCAACCAATAGAGTGACATACTTTCTAACACAGACTTGACCAAAATATAACGTCCTCCCAAGGAAAGCCAGCGGTGGCACCAGAGCCCAATCTGCTTCTTGTACTTGTGGATAAGCCAGTGCCAATATTCAAATATATAATTTGTATGTTTGAGAAAAAATCCCAGGTACCTAAAACCCTCCGAGACATCCACAAAATTATAAGGAAAGAGAGAACTCAACGACGTTAAGTCATCCTCTGATAAACTAGAAAAATGGAAGGTAGACTTGTAAGGTTTTATACAGAGACCAAAAGCTTGGAAAAAGGTAGACAATTAGGAATCTATGGCCTTCCATTCACTTAAAATAGCTTTGGTCATAATGAGAACATCATCCATAAAAAAAGATTCAGAATATTCTGTGAGCACAAAATATTAAGACCTATAATGTCCCCATCTGTTTGATCCTTTTTAAGAAGAAGACAAAGGCCTTCCATCACTAAAATAAAAATTAGAGGCGATAAAGGGCACCCTTTCCTGAGTCCATGCCCACTCTGGAAAAAATGGGTAGGACCACCATTGATCAATACAAAATAAGTAGCAGTAGTAACACAACACATAATCCATTTTGTAAGCAACAAGACAAAACCAGTCTAGAGAACAATCAATCTAAGAAAATCCCAATTAACATAATCATAAGCCTTCTTCAGGTGAAGTTTGAGAATAACAGCCTTCATATTTTTCATTTTAATACTGTGGAGGAATTCACGTGTTGTTCCAATAGCATCCATTATATGTCTACCTTTTAGGAAACCCAATTTCTCCCTGGAGAGTGTCCTAGAGAGGATCGGGTTAAGCCTATTTGCTAAAACTTTTGCAATAATCTTATATGCCAAGTTTCACAGTGCAATAGATTTGACATCCCCAAAGGAGGAGGGCTTTCTCACCTTCAGAATGATGGATAAAAAAATTAGAGTTTAAGGATCTTTCCATAGTTCCCTCCCTCCTTGAATCCTCTACAACCTCAAGTATGTTGTCCCCTACTAGATCAAACAAATGAAGGAAGAATTCCACTGTCCACCCATTAGGTCCAGGAATTTTGTCCTTGGAAAAACCATTAAGAACACCATGGATTTATTATTTTGTGAAAGACCATTTTATGGTTGAGCGGTCTATCTCCTCAACGAATAAGGGAAAAAATTGAATTGTTCTCACCTGTTCCAAAATCAATTTTTGTCCTGTGTCCAAGTAGGACAATTTGAAATGTCTAACTGCTTATGTTATTAGTGCCTCCTATCTTGAGTGAAAGTTGTTGTTTTCATCCTTGATTTCCCATATAGCTTTGCGGTTTCTCTTATGATTCGCATACTGGTGAAAAAACTTAGTTTTCTAGTCACCTTTCTGAAGCCAAATTTCTCTGCTTCTTTGTCTCCACAATTCCTCCTCTACCAGGAGAATCTTCATTTTTTCTCAAGAAGTTTGATTTGCAAATCAGAGTCCCATGTATCCAACCTTAGATTCTTCATAAGGTAATACTTCCTTATCTTATCCTCAAACAGGTCAAGTTACAAATGTTTTTTATGCTTCAACTCAGTTCCTCGGGCTTTCCCTCTATTTTTCAATACTTTCGATTACTAGACAAGTATTTTTTGGGCTGAGATTTCTCCCAAAAATGCAGAAGACTTCCAAACCTCCGAGACTAAATCAATGAAACCCTCTTCCCCCAACCAATAAGGGTTCAACTTAAAAGGAAAGGTAACCCTTCTTTGGAAATTGTCTAGTTGAAGCAGAGCAAGAGCATGGTCTGAGATGAAAGGCATAGCTACCCAAGACCGATGCCTCCCAACGTCCTTGAGCAAGTCCTTAGCCATGTAAATCATGTCCAATATTTTTGTAATTTCCTCCATCTGACTTCTACCATTGCGCCACGTAAGCCCACAATTAATAGGGGTTATATCCACTAACCCGTTTTCTTGGAATATTTCTTTAAAGTACCACACTAGAGGATCCGACCAAGATCTTGAATATTTCTTGAAGTACCACACTAGAGGATCCACCAAGATCACCAAGACTTCACCAACAGAAACAATGGAATTTAGGTCACCTACAACAATTATGTTTTTATAGTCCAACAATCCACTGTTAACGACCCTGTCCCAGAAATTTTTTCGGTCTGTACATGACCCATAGTAGTTAACCAAAGTAACTGACAAATTTAGTTCAAGTAGAGTACTTGTCAAAAGAAATCCACCAACACCTAAAAAGGAAAAAAGAGAAAATTTAAGTTGATCCCAAGCAACACATAGACCCCCAAACCGCCCCTCTGAATTGACAACACAAAATATCCAGTTTGGTTGAAGGGTATTAACAAAAGCTCACGAATTTAAATATTCCACCTGTGTTTCTTGGAAGAAGAGTATATCATGTAACAGATTAAACAATACTCTTCAGAGGGAAGCACACTTGGGAGCCCCCCCCAACTCCCCTCAGGTTAAGGGAGAGTTTGATCATTATTTAGCCCTGGCTAGGGCTTTAATACCTATAACATCCCCTTGTTCAAAAAAAGGAGTGTCCGACTCAGAAATAAAAATGTATTTATCCTTTACTTTGCAATGTGCACTTCTGGTTTTTAAAGGGGAGAGGTCATTCCCCAGTCCACTTGTCCCGTGAGTATATTTAACAACTTGTACTAGTCGGTTAAGTGTCCCCCTAGAAGAAAGACCCAGTTTGATGCCCTCCTCATGGCTAACCTCAACTAGTACCTGGAAAATAGGTAGAGGAATAGTAGATTGTTGACCAGAATAAGTAGGAACCAAAGTGTCAAGGACAGTTCCCAAAGAAATCTCCCCAACCTCAGCTAGCCTTAACCCCCGAGAGTCCCTATCCCGACTCTCAGAAATGTAGGGAAATCCCACCATGTCCTGACTACACTCAGAAAGAGGCTCAATAGTACTCCCCAAGACCAGGCTAGTGTCCTTACAACCCGAGTTCAAGTTTTCCCCCAAGACCAAGCCCTGGATGGAAGGTAAGGTTTGTGTAGGAGCACAATCACTAACCAATGGAGAAGAGAGTATCCACTTCTAAAGTAGTCAGAGTCGAGAAGAAGGTAGGATTTTTTTTTTTAACTTACCACCTTCAGTGTCCATATGTGGTGAAAGATATGAGTCTTTTGTCCTCATGTTCACTTCCCCACACCAAGGTGAGGTGATCCTAGGAGAATCGCAGTAGGTTATTTTCCATAGCATAGAAGACTCAGATTCCTCCTCATAAACATAACTTGCACAATTTTTTACGTAAGTGAACCATTTGCCAACAGAAGGAGCACCTGAAGGGGATTCCCAGGTAGTCCATCTTCTAACCTATCACTCATCCACGCCATTCAATGGCCAAAGTCTGCAAAAGGCCCTTATGAACATCCAGTTCAACTAGGACTCTTCTCATCCGCCTATCATTAACTTTAAGAGCCTCTTCAACAATGACAAGGAAGCATCCCAGTTCATTGCCAATAGTTATTAGAGATTTTGTGTTCCAAAGTTGTAATGGAAGCCCCAGAAGTAAAACCCACACATGTCTAAATTGAAAATAGTCTGAGATTGGATCAAAGCTCACCCTCCAATGCTTGAGCATGAGGCTACCTTCCTTAACAATCCAATTCATGGAAAGCACTTTCTCAGAGTCCTCTGGCGTCTTAAAGAGGAAGAAAAAACAACCCTGGTCATAGTCACCACCTCCAGTGTATACCCCAACAATTGGGCCCAAGTAAGGTGCACCCAGTCCTCTAAATTCAATCTGGATCGAGCTCTATACAAAAACCTCCCCACCAACAGACGCAGATCCAAGGAGAAAGTCTCTTCCAAACCAATGCCACCCCCTAAAACCATCCTACGCTTCGACTTATTTGAGTTCCACAGTCTCGCCCCGAGGTCGTTCTTTTCACCCGGTCTACAAAGGATAGTTGAATTCCTGTAGTGTGTGTTTGGTAAGGAGGGTTCTGGAAATACTGATGCCTTGCAACAAGCTTCACACTGTAAAATCCTCTCTCCTCCCCTAAACTGTGAGCTGCAATAACCCCCCAAGATGACTCCAAGTTCAAATGGTGAAATCTAAGCATGAGGTGTGCCTTTACTTCCTCGACAAAAGTTCTGGAGTTCATCATCCATGATAGATAACCCTTCCTTACTCCACAATACCTCATGATAACCCTTCCTTACTCCACAATACCTCATCCTTCACGCTAATCAAGACACTGACCTCAGCCTCCATCCACAAACTCCCAAGGATCCACCACCTGTCTCAATATTTGTCACTTTAATACTTTGTTGAAAGCTTGTCAACACAGTGTACACACATTTCTCGAAAAGATGCCAACAATCACTACTCTAAGGGCCTACATACCCACCATTAGAACAATAAACGTTGTCCTACCCAAAGCCAAAAGGGTTAATAAATACAAAGCAGGCCAATACGGATAATCAATGTATCGGTAGTTGTGTGACCTCGAAAAACACAGAATTTTCCGTTTCCCACATCCTCCATTCGGCTCTGGTTTTTTCCCCTTATCCGGCTTAACCTGCCCTCCGTTCCACTCCACAAGCATGAATTTACATTTTTGGATGTCTATCTCTATCGGACGTGTACAAATATATTTATCTCTTATATGCATTGTGTCGATAATACAATAATTCCATGGTTCTTTTAAATTAATGTTCACTTTCTATTTTTATTTTGATATCGCAAGTTAAAAAATAAACACCTTTATATTGTGCAAGCAATGCATGTCGGCATTTACCTATATTTCATGTGTTCGTTAATAAGTTTACCACATAAAAGGGAGCATTGTATTCAACATAAGTACATTAACATAAGTACATTAAGATGAATGTTGTTATGCAACATAATCATTAAGGAAGTTGGAACATCATAAATCTGACATAGATCTTGATTAATGTTGAAATGTGATACAACCATTAAAGAATATAGAAATTTCATATAAGTCAACCAAGATGAATATCACAATGCATTACCATTCAGAAACATCGCATGGAAACAGTTAACCCTTAAAGTATATCTCAAGGTGATATAACCTTTGCAATGTGATGTAACCATTATAAACACTAAAAAAACAAAATCTACACTAACCATTAATTCAATGTCACAATGTAACTTTACAAAATTCAACCTTAATTATATAATTTGTTAATATAAATATATTTTAAAAATTATATATACATATAAAAAAAAATTATAAATATTATGAAAAAAATAATATTATAATTTAAAATCTTTTCATATAAAGTTTTGAATATCCAAAATTTATTATATAAGCATTATGTTAATTTAAGTTCCATATTAATCCATGCAAATAATTGTTTTTTAGTTTATCATCTACCTTATTTATTATGCTTATAAAAAATAAATTGTCATCATCTTTTTATTTTATTTTAGATTTAATAAAAATAAATTTTATTAAACTACTTTTATTAAGATAATATAGGTCTTTTCCCAAAATTTTCTAATAATATATTTATAAGAAAAATAAAAACTATTAATATTTTTAAAAATATATAAAATTAAACAAATATCACTACTACTTAATATAAATAAAATAATTTATAAAATATATAAATACAAAACATTGATATAAAAACTTTAGATAAAGATCGTATAATAAATTACATTTATTTTAAACATGTAATAAAATAAAAAAATCTTAACTTATAAGTTCAAGCCATATGCGGATGAAAACAACATTATACTCTTATATTTTATTGATGGTATTCTTCTCAAAGCCTTTTCGTATTATTGCTAAATTAATTCCTATAAACACTACAATATGTTTTTTTTCAAAATTTTATTTTACGTTTATAAGAAAAGTAAAATGTATTTTTAAATCAATATAATTAACAATTGATATAGTTAAAAAAATTATTAGGAGTTATATGTTTATTTTTTTATCAAAATTATATTTATAAAATACATGTTATGTTTGAGTGTTAAGATTTTTGTGGTGATTGTTTTCAGAATTTTTTGGATAATCCACAATATTGGTGATTGTTTGTCGGTGTTTCGGATCCAGATCAGGATCCATCTTCAAGATATAAAGCCAAGGATAAAAGTTGATAAGAGCAGCAATCCAGATCAGGATCCATCTTCAAGATATAAAGCCAAGGATAAAAGTTGATAAGAGCAGCAATAAATATCATCTTGTTTGGAGGGAGAAAGCTAAGAAGTCGGCTTAAACCCTAAAATTAGTTATTTAATAAAAGAAAACTTTGGAATTATTAAGTTTTGTTTAATGTCATGTCTCTCTTCACAAAAATTCCCCTTGATGAAGCAATCCAAATCGTCAAATAAGTCACTAACCCTCGAACAACAAAGCTAGCCGAAGTATGTCTCCGCTCCACATTCTTTAGCTATCAAGGAGAATTTTACGAACTAACGAGCGACGTAGCAATGGGATCTCCACTTTCTCCCATTGTTGCTAATCGTTTTATGGAGCACTTTGAGAAGAAATWCCTCGATACTTACCCCTTGAAACCATTAAGATGGAAGCGGTTTGTTGATGACACTAACGTGTTATGGCCCCATGGGAAAGAAGAACTTGATAAATTCTTTAAACATCTAAATGATATTTCAACACATATCAAATTCACAATGGAACTTGAAGATAAAAGAAGCATTCCATTTCTAGATGTGTTAATTAAAAGGAAAAAAGATGGGAACCTAGGACACACACTCTATAGGAAAAATACCCACACAGAAAATTATCTTCACACAAGCTCACATCATCATCCCACCCAGAAAATTGGGGTTCTTAAGACTCTGGCCACAAGGGCTATTAGGATATTTGATGAAGAGCACCTAGGTGATATTTGAGAAAAGCCATAGAAAGAAAAATAAATAGACCTCAATCCATGAATAACTACCTACTTGGTATGACCTCTTACATTCCTTACATTCAACGAGTTACTGATAAAATTTCCAGGATATTAAGTAAGAAATAAATAAAAACCTCTTTTAGACCACCAGAGACCATAAAACAGAAAATGAGATCTGTGAAAGACAACCTTGACCATCGAAAGTACAAAGGAGTTTATAAAATAGAGTTCTCTTGTGGAAAATGTTACATTGGAGAAACAGATTGTTCTTTTCAAATTAGGATTAAAGAACATGGAGATGACATAAAGAATGAACGTACTTGCACCTTAGCCTTAGCATAACACTCTCTCTCATCTAAACACCACGTGATCCTAGAAGATACCAAAATTCTAGCAAAAGAAGATCACTTTTTAAAGCATCGAATCAAGGAAGCAATATAAATCATCAAGCATCCCAACAACCTAAATAGGGACAATGGTTTAGAGATAAATGAGAATTGGCTACCTTTGATCCATCACAACAGTAACAGGTAAGTTTAATTAGGTCTCCCTTACTCTCCTTGGATCCTTTTCTTTGCTCTTGATTTTTGGTCTTTTACCCTAGGGTTAGTCCCCAACTTTTTCTTAAGCATAATGCTAATAATATAATAACTTAACCTTAACCTTCACATTACTAACAAACTTAAGAATTCTAGTTAGACAAAGACCTTATCACTAGCATTAAAAAGAAGGGGTAAAATATTCATTGCCAACACTCATAACTCTAATACTAATAAATACCAACTTTAATAATTCATTAACAATACTACTCCCAATAATATTATTAATAATACTAGGGACTTTTTAGCACTTAACTTAGTAATTCTAGGGTTTATATACCATTATTAATAACCCTTGGATTATAATACTAATAATACTAACATAAATTTAAAGTTTCGTTACTTTATTAATATAACCAATTTTTAGTAATTCTATTAATAATTTTAGGTCTTTATTAATACTAAAACTTAATAATTCCAAAGTTTTCTTTTATTAAATAACTAATTTTAGGGTTTAAGCCGACTTCTTAGCTTTCTCCCTCCAAACAAAACATAATAATTCCAAAGTTTTCTTTTATTAAACAACTAATTTTAGGGTTTAAGACGACTTCTTCCCTTTCTCCCTCCAAACAAGATGATATTTATTGTTGCTCTTCTCAACTTTTATCCTTGGCTTTACGTCTCGAAGATGGATCCCGATGTAGATCCGAAACGTCGACAAACATGTTATGTTATTTAATAGATACATATATTTTATTGGAAAATAACTAACTTAAATTCATCTTAATTTTATATTTATCATAAGTGGATAAGGATTAAATTATTTTAGGTGCAAATCTTTGCTTGATTGCTTTTAATTTAAAAAAGTTTTCACCTAGAAAAACGAGATCCCTCTCCACACATGATAAATCGAGAACTAAAAGGGTTTATGTTGTTTATAGATATAGATATAGATATATGCTATGTCTCAGCTGCATGTTAAGTAATGAAGAAATTATACATCTCCCACATACTTAGATATAAAAATAAACTATAATAGGAATCTATCTCTATGTGTGTGTGTGATGATGATGATGATGATGATGGTTAACATCCACTAATATCAAAATTGTTCTATGGGACATTAAGAAAGGTAACAGATTACTTAGGTTTTTTTTATAATGTTATTTCGATGGTCAAAAAGAATTAGGAAAACCATTCCAATATCATTGTACTTTTGATTACTTAGAAGGTTAGGAATGTCGATATTATAACAAATATTTTAAAATTGAGATTTAATTTGGGTATGGCACTCTAGGAGAAAGTGTTTTTCATTTTCAATCCTATTGGGGTCGCAAAGATGACATATTATTTTATGTCAGGATGTTTTGAAAATATTTATATTTTTCACTTAATGAAAATATTAAAAATATTTTATTTATGATTAACATTCAAATAATTTTATTTATTTATAATTTTTTTAACGTCTCATATAGAATCCATACAAAATTATTAAAAAAGTATCTCAATGCAATATGTGTGTGTGTGTGTGTGTGTGTGTGTGTGTGTGTGTGTGTGTGTGAATTATCGAAAGCATACCTCTTTTGTAGATCATTATGATAACTTAAGCTCCACATTATTAGTCCCTGCCATAGGCATAGAGGGACTATAGCAATTGATAGTTCGTTGACTACATATTAGTTTGTCCTTTGACCTAAAATATTTGCACAATACCTATTGTTGGAGCTATGGAATTAAAAGCATATATTTTTATATAATAAAAATTACCATATATGTACTGATCTGATTGGATAAGAGATTTGAGGTCTTATTGCCGGCTTCACTATTCCCAATTTTTTATATGACAACATATCCAAAAAAATTCTCGTATAGAGTCTTTTTTAATCGTATATTTTTCCTCTATATTGTTTGAAGGTGGATTAATGCTAGCATTAGTTTGAATGTTTGTATTAGCATTTTCTACTAGCTACATATAGGAATATAGGGACTATAGCGATCGATAATTCGTTGACTACATATTAGTTTGTCCTTTGACCTGTAATATTTGCGCAATACCTATTGTTGGAGTTATGGAATTAAAAGCATATATGTTTATATAATAAAAAGTACCATATATGTACTAATCTGATTGGATAAGAGATTGAAGGTCCTATTGCCGGCTTCGCTGTTCCCAATGTTTTATATGGCAACATATCCAAACTTTTTCTCGTATACAGTCTTTTTTAATGATACATTTTTCCCTATATTGCTTGAAGGTGGATTAATGCTAGCATTAGTTCAAATGTTTGTATTAGCATTTTCTGGTAGCTGAATATATTCATAAGTTTTGAGATGTACTAAGAATATTGAAATGTTTTCATATCCAATCTTTATAGTGATTGAGAATTCCAAATTTTATAGCATCTTTGTCGGATGTATTTTTGTTGAAATGTATTGACACTTATTTCGAGATGCCTCAATAGGCCTGACAACTTAAATGTTTACATGACACGACATCCTCCAACAACCCTGACAACTTAAATGTTTGCATACCGCGAGGTCCTTAGATAGCCTGACAACCTTAAATGTTTATGTAAATACGGTTCTCAGAGTACATTTTTCGTCGAAATTTTCTATAC
>SNQJ01S0076400.1:8594-21041 GCA_010110895.2 Picea sitchensis
TTGGGAAAAAGAGCCCCACACTCATTCACCCCCTCTCTAAGTGTGGTAGGTGTGTCCAACAGACCAAACATCCTCTCCCTACATTTCATTTGTATAGTCCACTAATTGGAAGTATTCATCCATGCTGTAGAAGATGTAAACTTGTAGAAAGTCATACATTCCAACTTCATCCAGTTGACTTCCCCATTAGCACAAAATGTATTCAATCCTAGGGACATGCTGAGAACAAGCCATCAAATCCCTCCAGCTTTGCGTCTATCTTATCCTTTGAATTGATAAAAATCCTTAGCCTTCAAAAATATACTATGTTGGTAACCATCATTTGAGAAGGTAACTAGACCTATGGATGGATTGCAAAGGACAAAATCATCCCACCATGGGGAAATCTATCACGTGTTAGTTTTCCCTCTTACACAAGTAGGAGTGCATCACAAACAACATCATCCCATCGTTGGGGAAAGCTATTGTGTGATAGCTTTCCCTCTTGCACAAGAAGGAGCTCATCTCAGACATCATCCCACAATGGGGGCAAGCTATCGTGTGCTTACTTTCCCTCTTGCACAAGCATGAGTTCATCTCGAACAACATCATCCCACCATCGGGGAAAGCTAGCATGTGATAGCTTTCCCCCTTACACATGCACGAGCTCATCTCGGAAAACATCATCCCATCGCGGGGGAAAGCTAGCACGTGCTAGCTTTCCCACTTGCACAAACATGAGCTCATCTCAGACAAACATCGTCCCATCGTGGGGGAAAGATAGCATGTGCTAGCTTTCCCTCTTACACAAGCAAAAGCTCATATCAAACAACATCATCCCACCATGGAGGAAAGCTAGTTCATGCTAGGTTTCCCTCTTACACAAGCACGAGTTCATCTCGAAAAAAATCATCCCACCATGGGGGAAAGCTAGCACATGCTAGATTTCCCTCTTACACAATCACGAGCTCATCATCCCACTGTGGGGGAAATCTAGTGTGTGTTAGTTTTCCCTCTTGCACAAGCATGAGCTCATCTCAAATAACATCATACCACCATGGGGGAAAGCTAGCGTGTGCTATATTTCCATCTTACACAAGCGCGAGATCATCTAGGACAACATCATCCCACCGTGGAGGAAAGATATCACATGCTACCATTCCCTCTTGCACAATCATGAGCTCATCTCAGACAACAACATCCCACCGTGAGGGAAAGCTAGTGTGTGGTAGCTTTCAGTCTTACACAAGCACGAGCTCATCTCGGACAAACATCATCCCACCATGGGGGAAAGCTAGAGCGTGTTAGATTTCCCTCTTGCACAAGTACGACCTCATCTAGAACAACATCATCCCACCATGGGGAAAATATAGCTCATGTTAGTTTTAACTCTTTCACAAGGATGAGCTCATCTCTGACAACATCATTCCCTCTTGCACAAGCATGAGCTCATTTCAGACAACATCATCCCACCATGGGGGAAAGCTAAACGCATACTAGATTTCTATATTGCACAAGCATGAGCTCAGCTAGGATAACATCATCCCAATGTGGGGGAAAGCTAGCATGTGCTAGCTTTCCCTCTTGCACAAGTAGGAGCACATCTCGAACAACATCATCCCACTAGTGGGAAATCTAGCATAGTTTTCCCTCTTGCACAAGAAGGAGTGCATCTCAAACAACATTATCCCACTGGTGGGAAAGCTATCGCATGCTAGCTTTCAATATTGCACAAGGAGGAGTGCATCTTGAACAACATCATCCCACCGTGGGGGAAAGCTAGTGCTAGCTTTCCCTCTTGCACAAGCAGGAGCACATCTCAAACAACATCATCCCACTAGTGGGGAACGCTAGTACGTGCTAACTTTCCCTCTTGCACAAGAACGAGCTCATCTCGAACAACATCATCCCACTTTGGGAAAAATCTAGAGTGTGCTAACATTCCCTCTTGCACAAGCACGAGCTCATATTGGACAACATCATTCCACCATGGGGGAAAGATAGCACGTGCTATATTTTCCCTCTTACACAAGCACGAGCTCATATCGGACAAAATCATCCCACCATGGGGAAATATATCACGTGTTAGTTTTCCCTCTTGCACAAGCAGGAGTGCATCTCAAACAACATCATCCCATCGTTGGGGAAATCTAGCATGTGATAGATTTCCCTACAGGCTAGCTTTTTCTCTTGCACAAGAAGGATCTCATCTCATACAACATCATCCCATAGTGGGGGAAAGCTAGTGCATGCTTGCTTTCCCTCTTGCACAAGCACGAGCTCATCTCGAACAACATCATCCCACCAATGGGGAAAGCTAGCATGTGCTAGCTTTCCCCCTTGCAAAAGAATGAGCTCATATTGGACTACATCATCCCATCATGGGGGAAAGCTAGCACATGCTAGCTTTCTGTCTTGCACAAACGTGAGCTCATCTAGGACAACATCATCCCACCATGGAGGAAAGCTAGCATATGCTAGATTTCCCTCTTACACAAGCTCGAGCTCATCTCGAACAACCACATCCCACCGTGGGGGAAAGCTAGGGCGTGGTAGCTTTCCGTCTTGCACAAGCACGAGCTCATCTCAAAAAAACATCATCCCACCGTGGGGGAAAGCTAGTGCATGTTAGATTTCCCTCTTACACAAGTATGACCTCATCTAGAAAAACATCATCCCACCATGGGGGAAAGCTAGCGCGTGCTAGCTTTCCCTCTTGCACAAACAGGAGTGCATCTCAAACAACATCATCCCATCGTTGGGGAAATCTAGCGTGTGATATCTTTCCCTACAGGCTAGTTTTACCTCTTGCACAAGAAGAATCTCATCTCAGAAAACATCATCCCACAGTGGGGAAAGCTAGCGCGTGCTTGATTTTCCTCTTGCACAAGCACGAGCTCATCTCGAACAACATCATCCCACCATCAAGGAAAGCTAGAATGTGCTAGATTTACCCCTTGCACAAGCACAAGCTCATCTCAGACGACATCATCCCATCATGGGGGAAAGCTAGCGCATGCTAGCTTTCCCACTTGCACAAGCATGAGCTCATCTAGAAAAACATCATCCCACCATGGGGGAAAAATAGATCGTGCTAGCTTTAACTCTTGCACAAGGGCGACCTCATCTCGGACAACATCATTCCCTATTGCACAAGCACAAGCTCATCTCAGACAACATCATCCCACCATCGGGGAAAGCTAACACGTACTAGATATCTATCTTGCACAAGAACGAGCTCATCTAGGACAACATCATCTCAATGTGAGGGAAATATAGCGTGTGCTAGATTTCCCTCTTGCACAAGTAGGAGCGCATCTCGAACAACATCATCCCACTGGTGGGAAAGCTAACATATTTTTCCCTCTTTCACAAATAGGAGTGCATCTCGAACAACATCATCCCACTGGTGGGAAAGCTAGCGCATGCTAGCTTTCCATCTTGCACAAGGAGGAGTGCATCTCAAACAACATCATCCCACCATGGGGGAAAGCTAGTGCTCACTTTCCCTCTTGCACAAGCAAGACAGCATCTCAAGAAACATCATCCCATTGGTGGGGAAAGCTAGTGCATGCTAACTTTCCCTCTTGCACAAGCACGAGCTCATCTCGAACAACATCATCCCACTTTGGGTGAAATGTAGTGCATGCTAACTTTCCCTCTTGCACAAGAACAAGCTCATCTTGGACAACATCATTCCACCATGGGGGAAAGGTAGCATGTGATAGCTTTTCCCTCTTGCACAAGCACTAGCTCATCTCTGACAAAATTATACCACCATGAAGAAATATATCACGTGTTAGTTTTCCCTCTTGCACAAGCAGGAGTGCATCTCAAACAACATCATCCCATCGTTGGGGAAAGCTAGCGTGTGATAGCTTTCCCTACAGGATAGCTTTCCCTCTTGCACAAAAAGGAGCTCATCTCAAACAACATCATCCCATAGTGGGGGAAAGCTAGTGCGTGCTTGCTTTCCCTCTTGCACAAGCACGAGCTCATCTCGAACAACATCATCCCACCATCAGGGAAAGCTAGCATGTGCTATATTTTCCCCTTGCACAAGCACGAGCTCATCTCGGACAACATCATCCCATTGTGGGGGAAAGCAAGCACATGCTAGCTTTCCATCTTGCACAAGCACGAGCTCATCTAGGACAACATCATCCCACTGTGGAGGAAAGCTAGCACGTGCTAGCTTTCCCACTTGCACAAGCGCAAGCTCATCTCGGACAAAAACATCCCACCATAGGGGAAAGCTAGTGTGTGGTAGCTTTCCATCTTGCACAAGCACGAGCTCATCTCGGAAAAACATCATCCCACCGTGGGGGAAATCTAGCATGTGTTATCTTTCCCTCTTGCACAAGTACGATCTCATCTAGAACAACATCATCCCACCATGGGGGAAATATAGCTCATGCTAGATTTAACTTTTTCACAAGGACGAGTTCATCTTAGACAACATCATTCCTTCTTGCACAAGAACGAGCTCATCTCAGACAACATCATCCCACCATGGGGGAAAGCTAACGCGTACTAGATTTCTATCTTGCACAAGCACGAGCTCATCTAGGACAACATCATCCCAATGTGGGGGAAAGCTAGTGTGTGCTAGCTTTCCCTCCTGCACAAGTAGGAGCGCATCTCGAACAACATCATCCCACTGGTGGAAAAGCTAGCATAGTTTTCCCTCTTGCACAAGTAGGAGCGCATCTCGAACAACATCATCCCACTGGTGGGAAAGCTAGCGCATGCTAGCTTTCCATCTTGCATAAGGAAGAGTGCATCTCGAACAACATCATCCCACTGTGGGGGAAAGCTAGTGCTAGCTTTCCCTCTTTCACAAGAAGGAGCTCATCTCAAACAACATCATCCCACTGGTGGGGAAAGCTAGTGCATGCTAACTTTCCCTCTTACACAAGCACGAGCTCATCTCGAACAACATCATCCCACTTTGGGGGAAATCTAGCACCCGCTAACTTTCCCTTTTGCACAAGCATGAGCTCATCTTGGACAACATGATTCCACCATGGGGGAAAGCTAGCATGGGCTAAATTTTACCACTTGCACAAGCATGAGCTCATCTCGGAAAAAATCATCCCACCGTGGGGAAATCTATCATGTGTTAGTTTTCCCTCTTGCACAAGAAGGAGGGCATCTCAACAACATCATCCCATCGTTTGGGAAAGCTAGCGTGTGATAGATTTCCCTACAGGCTAGCTTTACCTCTTGCACAAGAAGGAGCTCATCTCAAACAAAATCATCCCACAGTGGGGGAAATCTAGCGCATGCTTGCTTTCCCACTTCCACAAGCACGAGCTCATCTCGAACAACATCATCCAACCATCAGGGAAATCTAGCATGTGCTAGCTTTCCCCCTTGCACAAGCTCGAGCTCATCTCAAACAACATCATCCCATCATGGGGGAAAGCTAGCGCGTGCTAGATTTCCCACTTGCACAAGTACGAGCTCATCTCAGACAAACATCATCCCACCGTGGGGGAAAGCTAGCATGTGCTAGCTTTCCCTCTTGCACAAGCACAAGCCTTCTCTCTTTCACAAGCAGGAGCGCATCTCAAGCACCATGGGGGAAATCTAGCACGTGCTATCTTTCCCTCTTGCACAATCACGAGCTCATCTCGGACAACATCATCCTACTGTGGGGGAAAGCTAGCATGTGCTAGTTTTCCCTCTTGCACAAGCACGAGCTCATCTCAGGCAACATCATCCCATCATGGGGTAAATCTAGCACGTGCTAGCTTTCCCTCTTGCACAAGTAGGAGTGCATCTCAAACAACATCACCCCATCGTTGGGGAAAGCTAGCATGTGATATCTTTCCCTACATGCTAGCTTTCCCTCTTGCAAAAGAAGGAGCTCATCACAAACAACATCATCCTACAGTGGGGTAAAGCTAGCGCATGTTGGCTTTTCCTCTTGCACAAGCACAAGCTCATCTCAAACAACATCATCCCACCATCAGGGAAAGCTAGCATGTGCTAGCTTTATCCCTTGCACAAGCACGAGATCATCTCAGACAACATCATCCCATCGTGGGGGAAAGCTAACGCATGCTAGCTTTCCCACTTGCACAAGCACGAGCTCATCTAGAACAACATCATCCCACCATGGGGGAAAGATAGCTTGTGTTAGATTTAACTCTTGCACAAGGACGAGCTCATCTCGGACAACATCATTCCCTCTTTCACAAGCACGAGCTCATCTTAGACAACATCATCCCACCATGGGGGAAATCTAATGTGTACTAGATTTCTATCTTGCACAAGCACGAGCTCATCTAGGACAACATCATCCCAATGCGGGGGAAATCTAGCATGTGCTAGCTTTCCCTCTTGCACAAGTAGGAGAGCATCTCTAACAACATCATCCCACTAGCGGGAAAGCTAGCGCATGCTATCTTTCCATCTTGCACAAGGAGGAGTGAATCTCGAACAACATCATCCCACAGTGGGGGAAAGCTAGTGCTAGCTTTCCCTCTTGGACAAGCAGGAGCGCATCTCAAACAACATCAGCCCACTGGGGGGGAAAGCTAGTGCGTGCTAACTTTCCCTCTTGTAGAAGCACGAGCTCATCTCGAACAACATCATACCACTTTGGGGGAAATCTAGCGCATGCTAACTTTCCCTCTTGCACAAGCACGAGCTCATCTTGGACAACATCATTGCACCATGGGGGAAAGCTAGCATGTGCTAGCTATTCCCTCTTGCACAAGCACAAGCTCATCTTGGACAAAATCATCCCATCGTGGGGAAATCTATCACATGTTATTTTTCCCTCTTGCACAAGCAGGAGTGCATCTCAAACAACATCATCCCATCGTTGGGGAAAGCTAGCATGTGATAGCTTTCCCTATAGGCTATTTTTCCCTCTTGCACAAGAAGGCGCTCATCTTAGACAACAACATCCCACTGTGGGGGAAATCTAGTGTGTGCTAGTTTTCCCTCTTGCACAAGTGCAAGCTCATCTCAGACAACATCATCCCACCGTGAGGGAAAGCTAGCACATGCTAGATTTCTATCTTGCACAAGTGCGAGCTCATCTAGGACAACATCAGCCCACCGTGGAGGAAAGCTAGCACGTGCTAGCTTTCCTTCTTGCACAAGTGCGAGCTCATCTCGGACAACAACATCCCACCGTGGGGGAAAGCTAGCGTGTGGTAGCTTTTCGTCTTGCACAAGCATGAGCTCATCTCGAACAAACATCATCCCACCATGAGGGAAAGCTAGTGCATGTTAGCTTTCCCTCTTGCACAAGTGCGACCTCATCTAGAACAACATCATCCCACCATGGGGGAAAGATAGCTTGTGCTAGCTTTAACTCTTGCACAAGGATGAGCTCATCTCAGACAACATCATTCCCTCTTGCACAAGCACAAGCTCATCTCAGACAACATCATCCCACCATGGGGGAAAGCTAACACGTACTAGATTTCTATCTTGCACAAGCATGAGCGCATCTAGGACAACATCATCCCAATGTGGGGGAAAGCTAGTGTGTGTTAGCTTTCCCTCTTGCACAAGTAGGAGTGCATCTCGAACAACATCATCCCACTAGTGGGAAAGATAGCATAGTTTTCCCTCTTGCACAAGTAGGACCACATCTCGAACAACATCATTCCATTAGTGGGAAAGCTAGCACATGCTAGCTTTCCATCTTGTACAAGGAGGAGTGCATCTCGAAAAACATCATCCCACTGTGGAGGAAAGCTAGTGCTAGTTTTCCCTCTTTCACAAGCACGAGCACATCTCAAACACCATGGGGGAAAGCTAGCACATGCTAGCTTTCCCTCTTATACAAGCACAAGCTCATCTTGGACAACATCATTCCACCATGGGGGAAATCTAGGACGTGCTATCTTTTCCCTCTTGCACAAGCACGAGCTCATCTCGAACAAAATCATCTCGCCATGGGGAAATCTATCACGTGTTAGTTTTCCCTCTTTCACAAGTATAAGCTCATCTCAGACAACATCATCCCACCATGGGAGAAAGCTATCACCTGCTAGCTTTCAGCCCTATTGCACAAGCACGATCTCATCTCGGATAAACATCATCCTACCGAGTGGGAAAGATAGCATGTGCTAGCTTTCCCTCTTGCACAAGCATGACCTCTTCTTGGACAACATCATCCCACCACAGAGGAAAGCTAGCACATGCCAGTTTTCCCTCTTGCACAAGCATGAGCTCATCCCAGACAACATGATCCCACCATGGGGGAAAGCTAGCACTCGCTAGCTTTCCTTTTTGCACAAACACAAGTGCATTTTGTGAATCCATCAAAATCACCATTGAATAATTGAGCATGTGGATACTTTTTGCATCCATCAAAATCAGTGGATATTTTTGCATCCATCAAAATCACCATTGAATAATTGAGCATGTGCTTCCATTAAATGCGTAGATGTTGGTAACATGCTTATTTTAAAATATATTGATGTTTTGTTTCTTCCATGTTTTACTAATACTCTCATAGACATCGTTGATAGATGTGAATCAAACTTCTACTTCAGAATTTCCAAGTTGTTGAGATTATGTTTCCTTCTGGTTATTGTATACTTTGCAAGTATTATGTTAGTTCAATACTGTCGTTTCTAGATTCATTGGGTGCTCATCGAAATAACAGTTCATCATTGGTATGTTGTTGAATTGAGTATGGGATATGTGGTTGAGAGTTTGGCATCGAAAAATTAACCCTTTGTTGTTCTCTTTAATTCACGGTTTTGTTGTGACCTTGTGTGGTCATAAGACAAAGGCATGTTGTCAGAACAGCTCTCAGATTAGTCCCCCTAAGACCTTTGATATCTCAGAGTGATCTCAGGGATGACATATTTACGATGTTGGTAATGTTGCTTCTACAGGTATGAAAATAGACCTTGAGAGATGCCATTTTTGTGGCTGCTACAATTAGATAGTGATCAACCATACCCATAACCATACATTCTATTCTTGTACAAATATCACCCAAATTTAGGCCTATGCACATGGGTCATACACTTACCCCAAGCTATCAAGGATATCTCAAAATGGGTATGCATTGAGGGTAGAAATTTNAAACACAAGTGCATTTTGTGAATCCATCAAAATCACCATTGAATAATTGAGCATGTGGATACTTTTTGCATCCATCAAAATCAGTGGATATTTTTGCATCCATCAAAATCACCATTGAATAATTGAGCATGTGCTTCCATTAAATGCGTAGATGTTGGTAACATGCTTATTTTAAAATATATTGATGTTTTGTTTCTTCCATGTTTTACTAATACTCTCATAGACATCGTTGATAGATGTGAATCAAACTTCTACTTCAGAATTTCCAAGTTGTTGAGATTATGTTTCCTTCTGGTTATTGTATACTTTGCAAGTATTATGTTAGTTCAATACTGTCGTTTCTAGATTCATTGGGTGCTCATCGAAATAACAGTTCATCATTGGTATGTTGTTGAATTGAGTATGGGATATGTGGTTGAGAGTTTGGCATCGAAAAATTAACCCTTTGTTGTTCTCTTTAATTCACGGTTTTGTTGTGACCTTGTGTGGTCATAAGACAAAGGCATGTTGTCAGAACAGCTCTCAGATTAGTCCCCCTAAGACCTTTGATATCTCAGAGTGATCTCAGGGATGACATATTTACGATGTTGGTAATGTTGCTTCTACAGGTATGAAAATAGACCTTGAGAGATGCCATTTTTGTGGCTGCTACAATTAGATAGTGATCAACCATACCCATAACCATACATTCTATTCTTGTACAAATATCACCCAAATTTAGGCCTATGCACATGGGTCATACACTTACCCCAAGCTATCAAGGATATCTCAAAATGGGTATGCATTGAGGGTAGAAATTTCTGATACACGCTGAGAACTAGAAAACCCTTCTCAAGCACGAATTGTGCCAAATCAATGTGGTGCTATCTACCAAGTCTATCATCTTCATGTGCAGCTCCAAATTATTTGAAAATAACTCTTTGAAGGCGTCAAAAGAGGAAATACAGTCCGCACTTCTTGCAGCACCAAATTCTTTGAAAAGAACTCTCACAAAAATGTCAAAACCAGGTCTAAGAGTTTCAATGCTTTCTCATCTTAACTTGAGATTTTCCATTTCTAAATCACACTATAACCACCTAATTAGAACATGCACCATGACAGGTAGATTGTCTCGTGATTGGTTTCTGATTTATGTTTGGAAACAGAGAGAAGGTTCACTTAGGCACTTCTCAAACTCAATAAACAGAGCTCTTGATAAGGTATTATGAGTTAACAATCAGGATGCAAACAATGGAAGTAATGTTGTCATGTAGATATGATGTGTTACACCAATTATACCTTATCCAACTGAAATAAATAGTAGGCCAGAGTCACAAAAGCAAACTATTTGTTGGTGGAATAAATATGATTATGAAAGGTTCCATGAATGAAGGATGCAACCTAGATTCGTTCTCTTTACTGTCAATGGTCTTTGGTACAGGTGTGTTGTAGATATGCTTTATTACTCTTGTTAATGTTTACATGGGAAAACAAAAAGAGTGGCTTTGTCATCAAAAAGAGATTTTTTTTTAATTTAACACATGACTTGATGATATCATTTAGGTTGTCACAGTGTAGAAATGGCATCCAATCACTAAATTTGAGAGTTGTTACAAAGAACATGAACATATGCACTTGTGAAATTAGTCAAACAGTCTAATATCCGGCCAGAATTAGAACATTCCTTCTACACTATTGTTTGACAAACCAACTTCAGATGTACTTATTATTGCCAGTAAAATAAATATTATTTTGAAACGACAAGCAAGCATGTGGAAGATGGGTTATAGCATCTCTACTTATGGGTGAGAGCTCATAACTTTCCAGCTCCATATAGTGAGAAGGATCTTGGCCTTTCGAAACACCAAGTTTGAAACTGGTTGGGGTACAACCTGGGGGTTTCCTAAGGACTGCGCTCGTTGCAACTCTGTAACACCGAGATTCCAAAATCATAGAAGATGGTGTTTATGCAACTAATTGCAGAAAGTCTTTGAGTGTATTTTGCTTTGAGCAGATCCAAATATTTGAGGCGTCTAGTTCCCATATGTTGAACCAACTAGTATTGAGCCTATAATTGTGTAGGGGATTTCATTCAATCTTTTTGTCAAACTATTTGAGAATTAACACATATGCTCAAATTGTTGCTGCTATCAGACATATCAAGACTGACCCCTTATTTTGAAATATTAAGCAAAATTTCCTACTGAAACATGGAAATGATATTCCCCTTACAAATCTGATTCTAAACTAATCATGTGAATACATATAAAGTGCCATGACAAAAAAAACAAAGAGTTTCATTCCATGTTTTTGTCAAACAGTTTAGAGACATCCAAAAAAAAAATATATTGTAGCTTATGTAACCAGATTTCAAGGTACCTACCATTGCCAATGTATGATATCATGAATTGTGAAGTGGTTCAGATGTACAAAGACATAAAAAACTAGAAATCGATTGGTAATATATGTTTATGCTTCATTTAGGCAGTTCACATCACCTTCGGTAAAGCATATTCTGATTATCTTCACGGCCACTAGTTTTCCATCGGTAACAGTGCCCCTATACATAGTCTGAAAGGCCCCCTGACCAATGAGATTGGCCCGACTAAAATTGTGGACCGGCTATTGATCGCCGTCCCTACCCGCCCGCCTATTAGGGAGGGTTGACAATCTGAAAAGCACCATGGAGAATGTTGTCTCGATCTTGGATGCTAACTCATCCACTCTGACGGAAGCTTATGCACTCCATGCCTCAGAACGATTGACCTAGATATGCAAACAAACCAATTAGAATAGTAGGACATTGGGATCTCCAGCAACAGAGTTATCTGGAAGGAGAGAGTTAGGGTTAAATCGAAGGAGATGGAGGTTTTACTTGCATGTAGGCAGCCTCCTTATCCTGGCACTGACTGAGTAGAAAATCCCTTTAACCAATGCATTGATGCCCACATTGATGGTCGACCTGCGAGAGGCAGATCTACTTGCATTTTTATCTCAGCTGTAAAGCAGCGACCCTTCCTCGATGTGCGTACACTACTTGGTTTTTGAATCGTGGCACCAAAAGGGCATGGAAGATTTTATTATTGTTTTTTTTCCTATTTTTAAATAAATGTTTTAACATGTGTTTTTCTTTCTTCAATTTTATTTTGTTATTTTTTTAACTTTGTTATCAAAATATATAACAATTATTTAAAAATGTTATTTATTTAATTTTTTCAATTGCAGCCATAAAAATGTTTTATTTGGCATAGTGTTTTAAGCAAAAAAATCTTCCAAAAATCTAATGGTCACATATGCCTTGTAAATCGCATCGTGGGATGGAGCCTTCATACTCTAGTTGCTAATGTTATTCCCACTTCTCTTTATCCATTTTGTCAATGTTAAATCTCTAGATCCAATAGACATGATATTCCATGAACATTC
>SNQJ01S0076400.1:21917-34238 GCA_010110895.2 Picea sitchensis
TTGGTGGGGAGTTGTCTTGTTGTCGAATGTGCTCTCCTTCACCCCTTCCTTTCCCCTCTTCTAGATTAGTTGACCTCCTAAGAAATATTGTAGTCTTCATACTATCTTTCATCTAGGTTAGGTGTATTTATTTATTCCTTAATATTCCCAAGCATACATGTAGACAATAGAATGGAATCGATGAATATTTAATGAAATCATTGCTAATGTGACTAACAATACACCTAATTAAATCCTTAAGGATTGAGATAAAATAAAAATGATTTTAGTAGATTGAAAAGTGATGAAACTTCCACAAGACATTGACACACTTTGATGAATATCGCTGCAATGCCTATAATTTTCTCACGATGCAAATGTTGAAGTTACCCATTACATCAAAGGTGGAGTTGCTATCACTATCATTGAATTGGAACAAATTCTCTGGTAGTCCTCACTCTATAATCAACACACTATATATCCAAATAAAGACAAGGAACACTTCATCCATTCATATATATGAGTCAATGATCAACCACTTCACTTCATTGATAATGGTAGACAAATGAACCTACTAGCAAATATAATGGTCAACAATCTCAATTTAACCACTACACCACACTCGTAACCATACAACCTTGGTTGCACCAATGATAACAACTATATATGATACACCAATGAAAACTATTGAGGTTATAAATCATGAATCAATATTGTTTCCTTAAGTGTTATCATAACCAAATTCCATGATGCAAATAGATTCTTAAGATCTAAAATCTAGGTCTTCATTGAGAATCGTCAAATTGCACTCAAACTAATTTTACAGGTACACCAGTTGATAATTTTAGTTTCAAAATACTATTGAATTTTGGTTGAAGGATAAAAGTGGAAAGATTGAGGTTTTTATTAACTACTTAGCAGGGAAAGCATGTGAATTCCCTCTTTTCACTGCATAATGCCCTCCATTTGTTTTGCTAACCATATTAGAGCATCGGTTTCATCCTTCATTTTTGTGGAGGTTGTCATTAGGGATTTTCTAAAAACACTCCACTCACTTTACAGGTTCCCTTGTAGGCCCATGTCTAGTTCTATGATCCACCCTATGTCTTTGGGATTTGCAAGGGAACAACATTTGACAAGAGAAATGGCTTCCTTCTTCTTCTTTCCTTTCCATCAAAACTAAAACACTTATTTATGATCTTGTTGAGAAAGGCATTTGGGATGTAGGAAAGGGAGTGCCAATAAACAAGTGTAGCTTTCAATACAAATTTTACTATGACCAATATGCCTCCTAAGGAGATCCATTTGTTGTGCCAAGGTTTGATCCTCCTTTATATTTGTTGTAGAGCCACCACTAGTCTTTCACAATGTAGTTGTTAGGATACAACTCAAACCCCGTGTATAACCCTCTTAAATCTTAACGATTATAACCCATATTCATTATAGACCCTAACCCCCATTCATTATAAACCATAACCCTAACCCCTAATCCTTACAACTATTAACATCTATAACCCCTTACACCTAATGTGATTAATATATATCATACATTTCTAAATGATATAATCTTTAACCATTTGAACCCCTTTAACCCATAAGACTTATAACACCTATCATCCCTATCACCCCTAACCCTTATAACAATTAATACCTAACTAACTAGTTTTATAGATCCCCGTCATCTAGAGTTATAGTTGACTTTGAATATTGGATTGAGTTATAGTGTGGTGTAGCGGTTAAATTGATATTTTTGACCATTTCCTTTGCTAGTAGGTTCATTTGCCTGCTATTATCAATGAAGTGAAGACATTGGTCATTTACCCATATCTATGAATGGAAGTGTTCCTTCTCTTCATTTGTATATATAGTGTGTTGATTATACAGTGAAGACTATGAGAAAATTCATTCAAATTCAATGATGGTGATAGCAACTCCACCTTTGATGTAATGGGTAACTTCAACATTTGCATCGTGAGAAAATTATAGTCACTGCAATGATCTTCATCACAATGTGTAGATGTCTTATGGAAGTTTCATGACTTTTCAATCTGCTAAAATCTTTTTTATTTTTTCTTAATCCTTAAGGCTCTAATTAGGTGCATTGTTAGGCACGTTAGCGGTGATTCATTAAATATGCATTGATTCCATTCTATTGCCTACATGTATGCTTGGGAAGATTAAAGAATAAATAGGTACACCTAACCTAGATGAAAGATAGTATGAAGACTACAAGATGGTCCTTCTGATCAGAAATGGAAGAGGTATTTTCGTTCTTATTCAAATCATCCATACTATGTCTCTGCTCAATAGATTTTGGGCAAATCTTAGCATTAGATTTAATGCTTTAGTGTCAAAGCCAACCTTTTGCACCATGTCATCATTTCTTTTCTTCTTCTAGATGCTTGGGTTGAATATCTTTGCATGGATTGATTTCCCATGAGTATCATTCAAGGCATTTTTATGATTGTCTAAGCCTTCCACATATTTCTGAGTCTTGAGTCTCTGGATTTACTGAATGCTCAGAAATGCCATGCTTTTGACAAGGAATTAGTCTAGAAAATGAATCAACTGAAGGGGAATCCCCTCTATTTTTTTACTTTCTTTGCAAAAGAATCATGAACAATACTCAATGTATCTCTGGAAATTTCTTCCATTTGAACTTGAAGATGGTCCTTCTGATTAGAAATGGAAGACATATTTTTGTTCCTATTCAAATCATCCATACTCTGTCTTTGTACAATAGATTTTGGGCAAATCTTAGCAGTAGATTTAATGCTTTTGTGTCGAAGCCAACCTGTCTCCATTGGTCCATCTTTACTGCATTTATCTAGATCTACAACATTGTTAGATATAGTGACTTTATGGTCGTTGGATCCATCCTGAGTAGATTTTTCAGATGAAAGTACATATAAGCAGTTACCATCAATATCTTGAACCTGTTTGACTTGATCTTCAATGCTTGATTTGCTAGCAAGTTTAGAGGGCTTGTTGAATTGTTTGGTAGAATCTGCCCAACTACCATTCAATGCAAGATTTTTCAATTCAGAGCAAAATTCTGAAAGTTGTGCCATGAATTCTTTCCCTGCAGTTTTGTCGAAGAGGTTTCTTGCAGAAAATGTATGGTTCAATGCAAAACCAGATTTGGTAGCCAGAATTTTAGGATCATCTGTAGGAATTATATTCGTCGATGGCTTGGGGATTTGAGAATAACTACTCACATTGTGAAATGTTTGATTTGTATCACCTCTTTTCTCACTACTTACAGAAGTTGCAATGAGGTTGCTAGTACTGGAAGTACTCAAATTATGAATTGTTTGCTTTGCAACTCCTTTCTTCCCAAGATTTACAGGGATGTTTTGCTTGCTATATTTTACAACTGTAGATGTTGTATTTTTCTTACTCTATAATTTGGGGGTTCTTCCACTGGTTTCTACTGCAGAAACACTACGTGGACATTTGGGATTTTCCTTTTAAGAATGTTCACGACATTTGAAAGTTGGAAATTGAAGCTTGTTTCTATCCAATGGATATGTCTTCTTGACATTTCCTAATGCATTTTCCTTCACCTTCAACTCATACAATGAAGTAACTTAGGTTGATAATGGACCCATATTTTTCCAGCCATTCAGAGAACTTACAGTCTTGTTTCCCTATGGACTAGTGGTTACAATAGAAGAATAATTCATTAATCTAGATTGTCTCATCTTGGAATTTGTTGTAGTTATCATGCTACACATGAAGATGACAGACTTGGTAAAAAGAACCACGTTGATCTAACACAATTCGTGCTTGAAAAGGGTTTGCTTGTTTTCAGCATGTATCATGATTTTTCTCCCCTCAATGCATACCCATTTTGAGATATCCTTGATAGCTTGGGGAAAGTGTATGACCCATGTGCATAGGCCTAAATTTGGGTGATATTTTTACAACAATAGGACATGTCATTGTGGGTATGGTTGATCACTATCTAATTGTAGCATATGCGTAAATGACATCTCTCAAGATCTATTTTAAAACCTGTAGAAGCAACATTACCAACATCGTAAGGATTCCATCCCTGAGATCACTTTGAGATATTAAAGGTCTTGGGTGACTAATCTTAGAGTTCTTGTGACAACACGTCTTGTCTTAGGGGGACTAATCTCAACTATAGAGAGCAATAAACAACAATGAGATTATTGATTAGATGGAGATGAAACATCTTGCAAAAATGACTAGAAACTATCAATATAGAGAGCAATGCTTCAAATGGAATATTTTTCTAAAGTTGTTAAGGTTTATTTCATTATATATTATTATTAAAAAATTCTAATTAATTATTAAAAAAATAACAAAATAAAATTATTATATATTTTAATAACAAAGTTAAAAAAAATAACAAATAAAAAAAAAAAAAAATGGAAAACCAAGTAGTGAAAGCACATATAGGAAGGGTCATTGCTTAGCAGCTGGGATAAAAATGCAAGTAGATCTGCCTCTCATGGGTCGACCATCAATGTGGGCATCAATGTGTTGGTTAAAGGGATTTTTTGCTCAGTCAGCGTCAAGATAAGGAGGCTGCCTGCATGCAAGTAAAACCTCCATCTCCTTTGATTCAACCCTAACTCTCTCCTTCTAGATAACCCCGTTGTTGGAGATCCCAATGCCCTACTATTCTAACTGGTATGTTTGCATATCTAGGTCAATTGTTCTGATGCACGAAGTGCATAATATTTCATCAGAGTGAATGAGTTAGCATCCAAGCTCAAGACAACATTCTCCATGGTGTGTTTTGGATTCTCAACGGGGAGGGCGCGGGTGACGATTCTCCATGGTGTTTTTTGGATTCTCAACAAGCAGGCGGGCGGGCAGGGGCGATGATCAATAGTTGGCCCATAGTTTCAGTCGGGCCAATCTCATTGTTCAAGAGGCCTTCCAGACTGTGCATAGGGGCACTCTTATCGACAGACAACTAGTGGTCGTGAAGATAATTAGAAGATGTTTTATTGAAGGGGATGTGAACTGCCTAAATGAAGAAGAAACAGAGATTACCAATCGATTTCCAGTTTATTACATATTTGTACATCTGAACCACTTCACAATTCATGATATCATACATCAGCAGTGGTAGGTACCTTGAAATCTGGTTACATAAGCTACAGCATCAATTTTTTTTGGATGTCTCCAAACTGTTTGACAAAAACATGGAATGAAACTCTTTGATTTTTTTGTCAGGGTACTTTGTATGTATTCACATGATTAGTTTAGAATCTGATTTGTAAGGGGAATATCGTTTCCATGTTTCAGTAGGAAATTTTCGTTAATATTTCAAAATAAGGGCTCAGTCTTGATATGATATGTCTGATAGCAGCAACAATTTGAGCATATGTGTTAATTCTCAAACAGTTTGACAAAAGATTGAATGAAATCCCCTACATGATTATAGGCTCAATACTAGTTGGTTCAGCATATGTGAACTATACAAATGGAGGATATGGATCCACTCAAACAAGAATTGATGCCCAATCTGCACCTAGGGGATATGTTACTCGGTTTAATTCTTTATCCAAAAATGGAACTATGAGCTGAAGAAGGAAAACTATTTTAGAAACAAATTCAGAAAAGGATTCCCACAATAATGGATTTACACTTCACAAACAACTTTCACTTTAATCCAAACAACTCCTTATAAAACATATTCATAAACCAATTCCAAAATATATTCATAAACCAAAAAACAAGCAAAGTTGTCAAGCACAAATCTTGGTCGACTTCTGCTCCCAGAAAGTTGGTTAAAACTACAGGAGAAAAATACACTCGAAGACTTTTTGCAATTAGTTGAATAAACATTGTCTTCTATGATTCTGGAATCTCGGTGATACAGAGTTGCAATGAGTGCAGTCCTTAGGAAACCCCCAGTTTATACCCCAACCAATTTCAAACTCGGTATTTCGAAAGGCCAAGATCTTTCTCACTATATGGAGATGGAAAGTTATGAGCTCTCACCCATAAGTAGAGATTCTCTAACCCATCTTCCACATGCTTGTTTTTCATTTCAAAATAATATTTATTTTACTAGCAATCATAAGTACATCTGAAGTTGGTTTGTCAAACAATAGCGTGAAGGAATGTTCTAATTCTGGCCGGATATTAGACTATTTGACTCATTTCCCAAATGCATATGTTCATGTTCTTTGTAACAACTCTCAAATTTAGTGATTGGATGCCATTTCTACACTGTGACAACCTAAATGATATCATGATATTGTTTGTTAAATTCAAAAAAAATCTCTTTTTGATGACAAAACCACTCTTTTCGTTTTCCCATGTAATCATTAACAAGAGTAATAGAGCATATCTACAACACATGTAGTGTACCTTTTTGCTTACCAAGGCTTTTAACACACTATGTAACAATCTGTACACACTTTTCACATAACACATACAGTCCAGTATATACTCCACATGCATTTAAACAAGTAAACACATTCTACACAGAGTATTCATATGANCGCATCCTTCAACTGATCGAAAAGATCATCAATCCTCACCAGAGGATACTTGTTCTTGACAATGACCTTATTTAACTGCCAAAAGTCAATGCACAGCCTCAACGTCCCATCTTTCTTCTTCATGAATAGGATTGGGGCTCCCCATGGTGACACGTTGGGACGAATGTAACCTTTCTTTAGTAGCTCTTCGAGCTGCAATTGCAACTCTTTCAGCTCTGGTGTACTCATTCTATAAGGAGCCTTCGAAACTGGGGCTGCTCCAGGCATCAAATTTATAGAAAAATCAATGTCCATCTTTGGAGGTAGTCCAGGCACCTCCTGAAATACGTCCTTAAATTCTTTGAGTACCTTGTGGTTTTCCAAATTCAAGACCACATCTTGGAATACTTCTTCCACCCAGGCTGCAAATAATTGATAGCCTTTCTGGTAACATTTCTTCAGCTGCATGGTTGAGATTTCTCTAACAGACACGGCTCTAGGAATTCCTTGGATTGTTACCTAATTTCCCTCTTCGTCCAGACATGTGAACCTCTTTTTACGACAATCCAGAAGGGCATGGTGTTGGTCCAACCAGTCCATCCCAATTAAGAAATCATATGATCCTAAAGGCAGAATGTTCAATTCAGCCTTAGTGCTCATTCCTTTCATGTCCATCGAACAGGACTTAACCAATTCAGTGACCTTCCTCTTGGTCCCTGTGGCTAACTGCACTATCCAAGACTTCTCATGTTTGCTCTTCATTAGATGAAAACTTTCCACCACTCTAGGATCTACATAACTATGGCTAGCCCCTGAATCAATCAAAATAACAAGTGGTCGGTTGTTGATCATACCTTCCACTTCAATCATGTGCGATTGAAATTCTGCTTGCTTATTGTCCAGGGCTGCGTAGATCCTCGACATTCTGCTGCCCATATCCTCCACTGTTTCATCTTGCTGAACAATATGTACAGTTCTCGCCTTACCATTTTTATGGGGACAATCTCTGTACTTGTGGTTTCCTTGACAGCCCCAACACTGAATGGGTGCCTGTCTCTGTCTTTGTGCTCCCTCTTCAGTCCTTCTTGGCTCTCTAAACGATGGTTGTCCCTGACGACTGTTTCTGAAAAAGGAAGGCTTGTCTCCCTTCTGCCTCTGTTCCTTCTTAAACCTCTTCTGGTCCTCCCAAGCCTTCTGAAAGGTAGGATTTTCTCTTTGTTGTTCATATAAGCATTTCACCCTTCTTATTGTTTCTTCCATAGTCTTAGGATCATCATATTGAATCTTGTCACCAATGGAAGGTGGCAGTCCACTCAAATACCTCTGAATTTTAACAGCTTTGTCCTTGATGAATGGAACATACTTCAGTAGTTCCAGAAAATTCCGTTCATACTCATTAATGGTCATACTTCCCAACTTGAGTTCGAAGAACTCCTTCATCTTTCTGTCATAGTATCTTTTAGTCAGGTATTTCTTCTTGAAATACCTCTTAAATTCCTTCCAAGTGACCTCTTTCTCTCTGATGTGCTGCACCTGTACAAATTGATCCCACCACATGGATGCTTTTCCTTTCAATTGGTACATTGCAATTCTTCCTTCTGCATGGGCGGAATAATTCTGCAGTTGGAAGTATTTATTCATGCCAAGCAACCAGGTCTCAGCATATTCCTCCTTCTTATGTTCTCCATCGAATGTTGGAGGCTTAATCTTGTTCATCTCTCCTTTCAATTCCTCTCTTCCAGATTTCCGATGTTTTCTGGTAGGGGACAGGCTTGAACTACTGTGTGTCTTACTGTGAGAATGTCTCTGGGAGCGACTAAGATGTTGGCTACCACTCCTCGACCTACTTCTTCTCCCATGGGTTCTACGACTCCCCATCGTACTTGATTCTCTTCCTTTCTCGAGTTTTTTCTCTATTCTTTCCAAACTCTTCAAAAATTTTAAGTTTAATGCACCTTGTCTATCCCTGACTTTCATGAGCTTTCGGATATCATCTCGACGAGCCTTGGCCTGTCTTTGCAATACTTCAAGGATTTTCATTATGTGTTCTTCCTTATCCTTTTATTTTTCATGCCCATTGGAGTTCGATCCTTCGACTCCCAGGTTAACATCCTTTCCTTCATGTTCATCTTCTATTTCAGGGTTAATCTGCACTCTTCCCCACTCCATACTTGGCGTTGGTTAACTGGAATCCTGACCTTCCTTGAACTCTGCACACGCACTGTGCAATTCAATTCAATGTTTGTCAGTCCATTAACTTTCATGAGAAATCCACAATATTTATAAGCCATTTCGAACAAAATAAAAGACATTTCGTTTTAAATAAGTTTCTGAACTGGAAGTATTATGTATCTCTTCCATTTCTTTGCATTTTGTGGCAATTTCCCAACAGTTTTGGCACTCGTCAGTCTTCTACAATATAATGCACAGATGAATCAACTTTTTTCGAACCTTCGTTTCTTAACAATTCCTCATCTTTTGTGACAATCGAGTTTAAGAAAGTGTTTCAATTTCATGAATTTTCTAAGCTCTGTTCAGCCCTGTATTTTTTGGGTGTTCGAAACTTTAGTTTTCGGTATTTCGGAGTTTCTGTACTGGAGAACTCCCTCTCAAATCTCCGGGATAGACTCGTGGTTCACACGACCTCCCCTTATATGACCATAATCATACCTCCTATCGGAGTTTCAGACTTTCCAATGTCCAAATGCACATGTCCTCAGGGTTCGCGATCCTCCGAATCCCGACGCGTCCTTCACACATTAGCCCTCCTGGCGTAGCTCCTAGTCCACGTGAAATCTACCCCATGACCATAGTCAAACCTCTCATCGGGGTTTTGGGTTTCGGAGTTTCACAATGCATGGATTTCTTGTCCCTGCAATTCCTGATTCTCTGAATCCTGACTGGCTGACAGTTGGCTCCCAATTATCGCAGTTCGCGGTTCGCGACTCCAAAATGCTTAAACACTTTGTCACCATGATCCCTGATATGTCGTTTCTCCAATACACTCATGCGATTGACTATTCAACGATCCCTCACTCCATCAGCGTTTCGGAGTTCGCAATATCGCGAATCCTAAATTCATAAATTTTCGGGACTTTTCACCGTGAAAACACGAAACAGCGTGCCACCTGTCCACCTCTCGGATCCTGTGGCCCCCACACAGTTCTTTTGGCTGTCGAGATATCGCATTTCGCCATTTCGTGACTCCTGTTGTAGTGATGTCGGGATTTCCAACACCCAATCCCCGATATGAAATTCCCCACGTAAATCCAACGGTCAGATCTTTCTCACATCGAACAGTCTTTACAGACCCTGAGATTTCCTGAAGGAATCTCGTCCGTTCATTGGGACTTAGGCACATGTTGATGTCTCGACAGTATGGTCGGGATGTATCATGACGAAATTCCGAGTTCTTGTCATCGAAACTACCGAATCCCCGATCCTCGAAACGGGTAGTCTCACAACACATGGCCATCTCAAATCAGACGGTCCACGACTATTCTGGGGTTTCCATCATGGAAATTCTTGATCCCTTGTTACCAGGACCCCCGATATCACGATTCCCAATTTCCTGAAATGGAAAATCTCACGACATGTGTCCTCCGTCTTTCGGAAGGTCTAGATCTATTTCAGGCTTTCACCTTTAATCACTGAGGTTTGAACCTTCAGACACCTCCCAATAGATCCAACAGCTATCGGGTTTTCCGGTCGAAATATAACGGCTCATACGGTTCCTAACTAATTCGAAATTTCGCATATCGCGATTTCCACATTCCTATGTATTTCAGAAAGTAATTTTAATCCTTATGCACATTTTTCCATATCCGATGGTCACGAGGGCACGCCTTCCCTCCCGAACAGATCCTAAGGTTCTAACACCATTGGTGTAGAGACCTGTCTCCCCGTGGTCATAGACCACACCGGCTGCGGTTTCACTGCACCGCTAAACCTCCTGAGCTCATAAGCATAGTCAAGCAACTACTTGACACATTGGAACAAACCAAGGTCTGAAATTGGCCATTCTAGGCCCAATTCCCTTCACATTCTCGGTCCAACGACCACTCCACTGGCCTATCTAGGCTCAGTGTCTGAAACCTTCGCTCTGATACCAATTTGTAGTGTACTTTTTTGCTTACCCAGAGCTTATAACGCAATATAACAATTTGTATACACTTATGTTGGATTTACATAACACATACAGTCCAGTATATACTCCACATGCATTTAACAATTAAACACATTCAACACAGAGTATTCATATGAATTACTACCATAATCAGCAAGCAATTATCTTTTCATATTAATTCATATACACAGCGGGAAACATGATACATATTATATGTACAGCACAGTCATGCCAAAATGTGATAAGAACATAGTTAGATACTTATCTTGTAACAGTGGTGAAATCCACCAAACAAGTGCAGGCCTTCCACGAACCTCCCAACCTTAGACCACACTGCTCATCATCTCAACAGTGGATCACCCCCGATATGGGACTGAGCTCCACCCCAAGGCAAGGAATCCTAGGCTAGGCTGAGGTTACAAGGAAAACAGCACAGAAATATCTGGAAAGGTTCTTCCCAAAGATGCCATATTACGCCCACTACTACCAGACTCTCATTCCCCATATGCCTGTTCCACCCGAGAGTATACACCTTTACACGCATAGTCCATCAGTGCTAACCTCCTCTCTGGGTCTCGACAACAGGCCAGATCAAGAAGTCTCAGAGTCTAAAGCTGGTGCTGGACACTCTCTGGAAGAAACCGCTTCCCAGCAAACTCTTTCACCTGGAAAGAGTTGCTCAAAGGCCTGACAACCTGCTTCTTCCCAACCACAATCACCTCCCTCACCAGAAGAGAGGTCATACACAAGCTCAACACAAGCTTACTTTGGTCAGTATGCTACGCGCAATCCAGCACTACATGGCTGCAACAACCTATTGGGAAAAACGAACACGCGCTTCCCCAACGGATTCCACAATCACGGGATCGTATCACGATTTTTGTCTCGGAATGGTACGACGGTAATCTTGTAGAGGTCGGACTGGTTCACCCTTAGACAGTCGGGTAGAATGGGGAAGATCCCCTCCCATGGTTCATATCAGCTATTATATTTGCATGCACTAGGGTTGATACTTGTCATCCTGGAAAATGCATGCGTTCCCATAGCATACATCCCTTTTGCACATTTCCCTTGCCAGGAACTTAGAATAAAATAAAATACATATTTATTTTGGGAAATAGTATTAAAATATTATTCCCAGGCTTAATCCCCCTAGGCTTATCCCCTAGGCTCAACACTTAGCCCCTTTTCCCACCTTCCAGCCCCTAATCCCTTGCCCACTCTGTGGACGCTCAGTCCCCCTTCACTCATTCATCGTGGTTGGTCTGCACCTGGCGGTGTTTATATTTTATTAATCATTCTGCATACATACAAGTACATCAGTAGGCTCATGGCCTTCAAAACTTAGGCTCCATGGCCTAACAAACACATAAGACTACCAGCTTATACAAAACATGGCTCACCAACCTATAGACATGTTTACAATTCATTTCATATATCATGATTTGCAACGGGGCTCGGCCTTGGGGACACTACAATTTTCATAAAAATTGCAACCTTAAGTAAATCAATTGTCTAACCTAAAAGTGATATATCTAGGTTAACATTATGAGGGTTCCAATGACCAATATAGAATCGTTATTAATTAATCATCATTACATTGTTCCAATGATTTGACTTGCCAAGAAATAATTTAATTCTCCATATATGAAATGTTGTCAAGTAAAGTCCCATTAATGAGATGTTGAATCATGCAATGATTATCATGTGGCGAATGTGAGTTCCATATTTATAAGAGGAACATAA
>SNQJ01S0076401.1:63967-77566 GCA_010110895.2 Picea sitchensis
TGGAGTTTGTTCATCCTAAACTTTATATATTTGAGGCTCCTCCACTTGTAATGGTTGTTGAAAGTGTTTATAATTTTTGCAGATTGTTTTGCTCTAGATTCTTGTGAAAGCTTTTGTGGAATGAATGGTGCCATCTTGCTAATGTGAAGTGATTCTATTGGTGTGCTATTGTTGGATCATTGTTGTTGATTTGTACTTGTCAAAGATAGTTCAAGAAGCCAAGGAGGAGCATATTTGCTACATTGGATGAAAACTAGGTGTGATAGTTCCTTCTCCCTAGTTTCTTTCCTATTTTATTATAGAAATAAATTTACATGCATTTAATATATTTGAGTTGTTGTGTTAGTTAGTTTCCTAGTGAAAGAACACTATTGAACCTACCTTGTGTGAAATTTTCCCAAAACTAGGAGACTATTGTTCTAATATTCTTTATACTTTTTGCAAAAACCCTAATCTCTTGATGAGATTACAGTTGAGATTAATCCTTGTCTATGTCAATAATGCATAAATACACTTTATTAGACTCTAACTAAATATAATAATTTTCACATTTTCCTAAAGTGAATTACAAAATAGAACTACTATTTGAAATAACTCAAACCACTTCCGACACATTCAGAGTAAACATGTGTGAAGTTCCTGTCCGAGCGATATTTCTCAACACTCCCTCTTAGCAAGGAAGGAATTCTACACCAATCCAAGTTTGTCTCTCAATGATTCAAACTTCTATTTTGCTAAGGTCTTGATCAAAATACCAACTACCTATCGATCTGTGGGAATGTACTGGAGATTTATTACTCCCTTCTGAATAATGTCTCAAATGAAGTGAGTGACATGAGATCTCTATGTGCTTGGACATGTCATGAAACACTAGATTCTCAGAGAGTTTGATGCTTTGAAACAACTCTGATTATCACAATAAATCACTGTGGGATTCAACTCCTGATCAAATAACATTGCAAACAACTTTTGAAGCCAGATGGCTTCACAACTAGTAGTATTGGCTACCATATACTCTGCCTTTGCTAAGCTAAGTGCCACGGAAGTCTACTTCCTACTGAACTAGGATATCACTGTTGATCCCAAGCTGCTAAAGCAACACCCTCAGGTGCTCTTCCTATCTGTTGCATTGTCTGCCCAATCTAAGTTTGTATACCCTTCCAACTTCACTTCGTCTCCAATATAACTCAGACCATACTCCACTAAGCCCCTTCAGTATCTAAGCACATGTTTTGTTGCTAACAAATGCTCCTGCCTTGGCTCCACAATGAACCAGCTCAAGGTGTTCACTGCAAAACATATATGTGGCCTAGTGTTGACCAAATACATCAAAGAACCTATCAACTTCTTGTACAATGTAGTATCCACCAACTCTGAATTTGAAACCTTCACCATCATCAGATTAGTGATCATGGGTGTGGCCATAGGTTTGTAGTCCTCCATCCAGAACCTCTTCAGGATCTCAGTTGCATACTTACCCTGCCCCCAAGGAATATCTCCCCTAGTCTTTTCCAAACCTCCAAACCCAAGAAGCAATGCATCAAGCCAACGTGCATCTCAAACTCAGTTGCCATATCTATTTTTCACCCTGTAATGAGCTTCTCTGAACTTGTAAGAAACAAGTCATCAACATATATCACCAAAACAAGCAGATCAGCCCCAACAAATATATAATATAAATTAGGATTTGCTTCGCTTTTGGTGAATTCCATACTCTACAAATATCTATCTATCCTAGAATACCATGTTGTCGGTGCCTGCTTGAGCCCATACAAGGCCTTCTTAAGCCTACAAACATGGGACTCCTTCCCATTTACCTCAAAGACTTGAGGCTACTCTTTGTACACTTCTTCCTTAATTATCCCATTGAGGAAGGTTGTCTTTACATCCATCCAATGTATCCTCCATCCCATAAATGAAACTAAGACATAACAAATCTAGTGCAAGTGTACCTAGCGACTAAAGCAAAAGTGTCCTCACAATCCACCCACTCTCTTTGGGAGAAACCTCTCGCCACAAACCTCACTTTGAACTTCTCAATGCTGCCATCTACCGCATGCTTAATCTTGTATAGCCACCTAGAACTCACTACTGACTTCCCCTACAATCTTGGCACTATGTCCCACACATCATTCTTCATGATGAAGGTGTACTCCACCATGGTATCCCACCAAACCTACCAATTTGTTGCCTCCTGAAAGCTACAAGGCGTTGAATCTATGATGTTGCTCATTAATGCCATGTATTTTGGAAACTTCTTTGGAGGTGCGCTCTCGCTAAATGATCTCATTGGAGTCTCAAAATACTCCTGAGCATCCCTCAGTGTCCAAGTGAACAATTGAGGTCTCCTAAAAGAACTAGAAGGTTCTAATGTCTCCTCACCTTAAGGTTATTTGTTGTCTTGTACTAGAAACCATTGGTGTTTGTAAATTGTGGTGACCCTGTCTAAACCTTCAGAGCTTCCTACTACTCATCCTCTATCACTGGAATAGACTCATGGGACTTCCTAGATGCAAGGTCCTCCTCAAACTTTACATTCTTGCTTACTACTATCTTCCTCTGCTCTGGAATAAAAACCTTGTAGGCGTTTGAGGTCTCACTGCAACCTACAAATAAACCCTTCCTACTGGAGGGCTCCAACTTGGTCATCTTCACTTATGATATTGTTATATACATGTTTTCCTTGGCTTTAACTAGACCTAGGGCTTAGCCTTGTCGGATATTTACCTAGACTGTATTTTCAATTATTTTTTCTTTTCTCTTTCTTATATATTTTTCTCATTATATAGGAGCTACTTTTGCACTCCCACGTTATACACACACTAGATGTATCCTTTGGTCCCATTGACCTACCTTTGTGGTCATTTGTGTTGAGAAGAGTAACTCGGAAGGTCTTCTTCCATGTGTGGCGTCCTAGCACAGTAGAGGACAATGAAACTTAGCCAAGTTGATGTGTTAATCTCTTTCCTAAAGTTTACTTAGGAAAAAGTCATTTAAATGTGTTATATTTTAATGTTGACTTATTGATCACTTTTTATAAAGTTAAAAATGAAAATTATTTTAAGGGATGGTCTTTTAATCTTGGCCATCCATCTCATTGTGAGGATGAGGGTTGATCTCAGCCCTTAATCATTTTGGATATAGGGTTTCCACTTGATCAATGGAGAAAAAGAAGTCGACTTGATAGTTGGGCGCATTATTCACTTGAGAGAAAGCGATTTTCAAGAGAGACAAGAAGATTGCTCAAGGGTTTGCTAGAGGAAGTTTGCAGAAAGGACAGAGGAGATTTTTCACAGGTGGATCGACTTCATCTTAGCATTTACAGAGGCCGAAACTTCAGATCTGAAGAGAGCTGTATAGGGTGACGCAAGTCGTCGTACGATTTGGGCAGAGGCTGGTTTGTTGGGCCGAATTTGTGTTGTTGGGTTCAATTTGGCTTGGAGAAGGCCATACAGGTGCTGGGAAGAAAAACCGTTGGGGTTTCCTCAACCATAGTTGTAAATCAATCTGATTTGTAAGAGATTTCTATATTTTCTATTGCATTAATAAAATCCACAAACAGAAGAACGGGTTTTCCCACATTGGGTTTTTCCTGGGGTTATTTACCCAAAAATATTTGTGTCTCTCTTGGTTGTGATTGTTGTTGTATTCTTCATTGTTGATCAGATTTATTTTTCTGTTGTGCATTTAAAAATTTGTGAAGAAACCTAGTTGTAGCCACAAAAGAACAATTTCAGAAATTTAAATTAAACTGAGGAAATAATTTCTGAGTGAAACATTGTTCAAAATACTAGTTCATTTTGTTGGGTTTTAGAAATTTCACATGGTATCAGAGTCGTATTGTTGAAGTGACAGCATTAAGGCAGATTGGCTCAGATCTATTGAAGAGGAGATTGCACAAGGGTTTATTACAGCAGCGCAGATTTGTTTTGTACAGGGTTTGGATCTTCATCTTCACGACATATTGTGGATGAAGAAAGCTTGGGTCTTGCGAGCAAGGGCAAGGGAAAGAAGAAGAAAGGTGGAAAGAAGGACATTTACTTCTCCAAAGTCAAATGTTTTCAGTGTCACAAGATGGGACACTTTGCCTCACAGTGTTCGGAGAAAAAGAAGAAGAATAAGCGACAAATGGAAACCTCTGCAGAGGTGGAGGAATTTGCCTAAAGCTTCGAGGAGGATTTTTGCTTCATTGCTTGCATGGTGAGCTCAACTGTCTCAGACATTTGGTTTGTAGATAGTGGAGCATCTTGTCACATGAAAGGGCGCAAGGAGTTCTTTAGCAGGCTACAAGAGGGAGGCGTGAATCTTCACATTGAGCTCGGAGATGACAAGTGCTACAAGGCACAAGGGGTTGGCACGGTTACTTTTCAGAGGGAGATGGGTAAACCACTTCGGTTTTTTGATGTCTTATATGTTTCAGGCTTGACGAAGAATCTCATTTCAGTATCCACCCTTGAGGACAAAGGATATGAGGTATCTTTCCGTAAAGGAAAGGTGTTGTGAGACCAATAGGGTCTAAAACGAAGATGGGCAGGATCATTGGGGTTCGGGAAGAAAATGTATATAGGTTACAGTTCGAGCCAGCGAGAGCATTGGTCAGTACAACCACAAATATGGGAGAGTTGTGGCATAGGAGGATGGTGCACTTACACTTTGGTGTGTTGGGGCATCTGAGACAGGCAGTCACGGGATTGCCTAAGTTCACAGCAGAGAAACATAACCCTTGCAAGGGTTATGCAATGGGCAAGTATGCCCGGAGACCATTTCCACCGAGCGAGCACAGGTCCAAGGGGGTCTTGGATCTGATACATTCAGATGTATGTGGTCCTATGAGCGTGGATTCGGTGAGTGGCTTCAAGTACTTTGTATTATTCATTGATGACTACTCCAAGAAAACCTGGATATTCTTCCTAAAGACCAAGGATGAGGTCTTTGACAGGTTCAGAGAGTTCAAGTCTCTTGTAGAGAACCAAACTGGGACAAGGATTCAGGTGTTGAGATCAGACAACAAGGGTGAGTATACCTCCAAGTTGCTTGAAGAGTACTACGCAGCAGACGGAATTTAGAAGGAACTCATAGTTCCTTACAATTCTCAACAAAATGGAGTGGTCGATAGAAAGAATAGGACCATAGTCGAAGCAGCACGAGCGATGATACATGATTAGGGTTTGCCACTATTTTTGTGGGTTGAGGCTAGTCGCACTGTTGTTTATATTCAGAACGGGAGTCCCCACACAGTGTTGGGGATGTTGACACCTGAGGAGGTATTTACAGGTATCAAACAGGATGTGAGTCATCTTTGCATCTGGGGCAGCGTATGTTACTGTCATGTCCCTTCAGAGAAGACGACAAAGCTGGACCCACGGCGGATAAAGGGATACTTGTTGGCTACGGCGAGGCTTCCAAGGCCTATCAGATCTTTGTGCCAACATGCAAGGAGATCGTGGCATGTAGAGACGTACAGTTCAAGGAGGAGCGAGCCTTGAGGAGGGGTCCAGGGATTTTCCAGCACAGATAGAAGACCAGCGAGGACAAGACTTGGGGGTCAAGATTGAGGAGGCACAAGGTCAGAGCACAAGATCACAGAGTCAAACACAGGGTACTAGTACAGTTACAGGTGTTCGGAGAGATGTTGTTGGACAGGTTGATCAGGAGACTGATGAGGAGGAGGAGCAGCTTGAGGCAGTTCTGCAGGAGCAGGACACTAGGCCATGGCCTAAGTGGTACAAGTCCACAGTCAGTGATTCCAAACATGTAGCACCTCCAGAGAGGACATTCACACAAAGCAGACCACCATAGAGGTTTGGGTATTTGGCATTAATGATGCAGCTTATTGATGGAGAGCCTTCCAGTTATGAGCAGGTTGCACAGCATGAAGTGTGGAAGGAGGCCATGATGGACGAATATGCCTCCATCATGAAGAACGATGTATGGGAGGTGGTACCTAGGCCAGAGGATAAGAAAGTGGTTGGATCCAAGTGGATCTACAAAGTCAAACATGCAGCAGATGAAAGTGTGGAGAAATACAAAGCACACTTTGTGGCCAAGGGGTTCTCACAACAAGAGGGAGTTGACTATGAGGAGACTTTTTCCCCAGTGGCTAGATATTCCTCGATCCAAGTAGTTATATCTTTAGCAGGAGAGATGGGTTGGTGAATTCATCAATTGGACATGAAGATTGCTTTCCTCAATGGAGTTGTTGAGGAAGAATTCTACATAGAGCAGCCTGAGGGATTTGAGGTTGGAGATAGGGAAGCGCATGTTTGCAGGTTGAGACGAGCCTTGTATGGACTCAAGCAGGCACCTCAGGCATGGTACTCGAGGATCGACAATTACTTGAGAAAGATGGGTTTCCAGTGGAGCGAGGCTTATCTGAACCTGTATTTCCTTCCAGGTGAGGTGCCTCTCATACTGGTGCTATATGTTGATGATCTCTTTCTTATTGGAGATGAGCAGTTGATTGGAGAGTCCAAGGGAAACCTTGCAACGAAGTTTGAGATGAAAAACCTTAGGTTGATACATTACTTCCTTGGTCTAGAGGTTTCACATACAGATGGGCGCTTCTTCCTAGGACAAGGGAAGTATGTTGTAGAGATATTGCGTAGGTTCAAGATGGTGGACTGCAGGCCCATGTCTACACCTCTGGTGACAAACTAGAGGAAGATTGATGCAGCAGATTCAAAGACAGTAGACCCCACTATCTATCGTCAGTTGATTGGGTCGCTCATGTATCTGGTCAACACTAGGCCAGATATCAGCTTTGCAGTAAACTCCCTGAGTCAGTTCATGGTGGACCCTCGGAGAGTACATTGGATAGCTGCGAAGCATGTACTTCGCTACCTCAGAAGTACAGTGGAGTACAGGTTGTTATATGAGGGCAGTGGTGGAGTGAGATTGGCAGGCTTTATAGATGTTGATTGGGCAGGATTTGCAGAGGACAAGAAGAGTACTTCAGGTTGTTTTTCAATTGGATCGAGCATCATTTCCTGGTTCAGTAGGAAACAGCGTTCAGTGGCATTGAGCTCTGTTAAGGCAGAGTACATGGTTGCTAGATTGGTAGCATGTGAGGCACTGTGGTTAAGGAAGTTGCTCTTAGGATTGTTCGGGTAGGAGTAGAGGCTACAGTGATTCACTGTGACAATCAGAGTTGCATTAGGCTCTCTGAGAATCATGTGTTTCATGATCATAGCAAGCACATTGATATCAGGTATCACTTCATCCGAGATTGTGTACAAAGAGGAGTCGTGAGGCTTGATTACATACAGACTGATGATCAGATGGCGGACATATTTACCAAGGCATTGAGCAGACAAAAGTTTGAGAAGTTCGGAGATAAGATGGGGTTGGTGAAGAATCCCTTCCTCGTTAAGAGGGAGTGTTGAGAAGAGTAACTCAGAAGGTATTCTTCCATGTGTGGCATCCTAGCATGGTAGAGGACAATGAAATTTAGACAAGTTGATGTGTTAATCTCTTTCCTAAAGTTTACTTAGGAAAAAGTCACTTAAATGTGTTATATTTTAATGTTGACTTATTGAGCACTTTTTTTAAAGTTAAACGTGAAAATAATTTAAGTGATGGTCTTTTAATCTTGGCCATCCATCTCAATGTGAGGATGAGGGTTGATCTCAGCCCTTAATCATTTTGGAGATAGGATTTTCACTTGCTCAATGGAGAAAAAGAAGTNAGATTTATTTTTCTACTGTGCATTTCAAAATTTGTGAAAAAACCTAGATGTAGCCACAAAAGAACAATTTCAGAAATTTAAATTAAACTAAGGAAATAATTCCTGAGTTAAACATTGTTGGAAATACTAGTTCATTTTGCTGGGTTTTAGAAATTTCACAATTTGTTGGACATTAATAAAATTGTCTTATCTTATCTTATCTACCAGTATATGAATATAAACTAGACAGCCATAGATGCGGAAATGACTCACCTCTGGCTTCACACTAGTGAATGCCTCCTTTGGTGTCTTGTCCTCCAAGATCCTGTGAGGACACCTATTTTGGATGTAGACTGTTGTGTTGCATGCTTCTGCCTCAAGAAACATTGACAAGTCCTAGTCATGAATCATGGCTTTAGCAGCCCCTATGATGGATCGATTCCCCTACTTTGCAACCCCATCCTGTTTTGGGTTGTATAGAATAGTCAACTCCCTATTGATCCATGCATGCTTGCAGAAACCCTTAAACTCCTTGGAGTTATACTCACCCCCATTGTCCGATCTCAAGACCTTAATATTCTTTCCTGTCTAGTTCTCAACTAAAGATTTGTACTCCTGAAACCTGCTAAAGACCTCATCCTTGGTCTTTAAGAAGTAGATCCATGTCTTGAGAGGGAAGTCATCAATAAAGGAAGCATAGTACTTGCTACCTAAGATTGATGCAAATGACATCAGTCCATAGACATCCAAATGTACTAGGTCTAGAATCTCCTTAGACTTATGCTCGTTGCTTGGGAAAGTAGTCGTGGCATACTTGCCAAGCATGCACCCTTTGCATACTCCCTGCTGCTCAATGTTGAACTCTAGAAGAATTATGACTATCTCACTCAAAATAGGCAACGCTCTATGACGTAGGTGCCCCATCCTCTTGTGCCACAACTCGCATAAGTTATTATTATTATGAACTAGGGCTCAAACAGATTCACCCTATAACCTATATAGATTGCTTTCTCTATTTCCTATCACTTGTGCCGCTTCTAGGCTAGATTCCTTCATCCTGGTGAGGACCTACTAGTTCTTGAACTCCACTGCATAGCCCTTATCCTCCATAACTGAAACTGAAAGCAAGTTCCTCCCGAGACCTAGAATACAAAACATCGTCAAAATCTAAAGAGTTACCTGACTAGAGCTAAAAGGGAATAGTACCAACTCCTACTACTGGGTACTTGGCATCATCACCAAGCTCAACCTGAACCCCTGAGTTGTGCTCTTTTAGACTAGAAAACAATTGTTGGGTTGACGTCATATGCAAGATGTCCCACTGCCCACATACCAAGCATCCCCTGAAACCGTGCTAGTAGAAAGGAAAGATACCATTGAGAAATCCTTCTCGAACTTGGCAGCAAACTCATTCATCTAGAATAAACAAAACACATTCATCAAAATCTAAAGAGTTACCTGACCGGAACTATAAGGGAATCGTACCAAATCCTACCACTAGGTACTTTGCATCATCACCAAGCTCAACCTGAACCCCTAAGTTGTGCTCTTTTAGACTAGAAAACAATTGTTGGGCTGATGTCACATGCCAAGATGCCCCACTATCCACATACCAAGCATCCCCATAAACCGTGTTGGTAGAAAGGTAAGATACCATTGAGAAATCCTTCTTGAACTTGGCAGCAAATTCATTCATTTGAGTTTCTGCAAAGGCTTCCACCTACTTCTGCTACTAATGCCCTTTACCCTTCTTGTCCGGTCACTGTGATGCATAATGCTCGTGCTTATGACGAATGAAGCACTTGATCTTTCTCAAGTCCTTCCTTGACTATGAGGTTGACTCCTCATTCTTTTCCTTACCCTTGATGGGTCCTTTTCCTATGCCCTTCTTTTCCTATCCAAATAAGGCTTGGTTATCGTCACCACCCTTCTTGTTAGCCTTTAACTCGATCTGAGTCTCCTCCTGGATACAGTCATCCCACAGTCTCTCAAAGGTAAGAAGATGCTCATGAGCACAGATGCCTTTTACAATCGGCTCCCATGAAGCTAAGAAATCGTTCAATGCCATGTTCACCAACTCTGCATCTTCAATCTTTTCCCAACTACTACAAGTTGATCACGAATCTGTGTGATCTTCATTAGGTAACTGGTAACTATGTCTGATATGGACATCTCTATAGATCTGAGTTTGTTCTACAATATCATCTTCTTGATTATGTTCTCGCTCTAGTAGATGCGCCACCAACTAGAGCATTGAACATCTCCTTCGTTGATTTCTTCTCAAATATTTGAGGAATTAAATGATCCTTTACATAATCATCTGCTCCATCTTCACTTCCTTCTTGTGAACGGCCAACTAATGTAGATCTGTAGGTGTAACCACAACATCTTTAACGATGTCTCGGAGATCATTTTTTTCCAATAACAATGTTACCCTCACTTTCCAAGACAGGAGATTTGAGACATCTTCCAATGTGTCCTCGAATCTAAAGCTAGTTGATGCCATCCCAAAGATCTACTGCACAAACTCCTAGATCTGATAAATAGGTAAGCACAACCTTTGAAACCCTTGAAAAACTCAATCAAAGAAAATCTCTAATACCATGTGAAAGTTTCCCAACCCTAGGTGACTACTGTCCTAATATTCTATTAATTAAATAACTCATGAATTAATTTCTAAATATTGCAACAACCACACAATAGCTGGAAACAATAAATAGCAGAAGCGTAAATCGATTACACACATACACAGAGAATTTTTCCTTCAAATCAATGTATCATTCAACTAATCAAAGCTTGCAAGGCAAACTCCGCAGCTGCTAAAACCTAACAATTGTATGGATGGCAAATTCACCCCAGCCTGAGGTGTAATCCTGGTGAAGAGAGGTATAGCCTGCACGAAAATTGAGAAAACAGAAGCAGCTATTGTACAACCCTGCTATAAGGCTGTATGAATCCATTGGCTATACCATATTGTACGGATCCATACTATTGTACTGTACTCTTCCTCCCAGCTGATGCACTCTGATCTCTCTCTCTTCTGGTCTATGTTCCTGTCAAACAAAAAACTGTATCTCAACTCTCTATCTTGACTTGCTTTTATACTTTTTGTTGAAACCATTATCTTTCGATGCAATTTACGGTTAAGATCAATCCTAGTCTAAGTCATTAATGCATAAATACACTTTATTAGACTTAACAGCTAAATATAAAACTTTTCACATTTTCCTAAAGTGAATTATAAAATAGAATTACTTTTTGAAATATCTTGAACCACTTCTGGGACGTTCACATTGAACCTATGCAGAAGTTCATGTCGGACCTATATTTCTCAACACCTTGAGGGTGGATCTCTTAGAGGCTCCTTCATTTTACAAATTCTGTAGTAATTTCCAACCAACTTAGGGCTGTTGTAGCATACAATTTGCAACTAGGTTTGTCCCTAAAACTTTGTTAAAACAACCCTCTAAGAGGCCCATTTGGCTCCAGAGTCCAATCTAAAAATAAAGGCACTAATCCCCCCCTTTCAACCACACAAAAACTCATAAAAATCCAATTTTATTTTTTGTTTTGCAATCTGAAAATTAACAGCAGAAAATACTTCATTTCAGATTGTTCCTCAAGTCTAATAAACCCTCACTTTGTTACCCTAAATTAGACTTAAAATTTCTGCATGCAAATCTATGATTTTTGTTACCCTAAATTACACTTAAAATTTCTGCATGCAAATCTACAATTTCTGGCACCATAATTGACATTGGATTTACTAATTAGCTTAAGAAAACTTTGTTGTTTTGTACTCTTTAATTCGGCTAAATATCACAAGTACAAATCTGGAATTTCACTTGCTACAACCAAAGCCTAAAACCAGATCTGCCCTAAGTCTTTTTGATAACACTTTTCACTTCATACATTTTTGGACTTGAATTGCCTTAAGGATTCCCCCCTTGAGTGAGAGGAGATCTAGACTAAAGAGAGACAGAAGGCTACTGAGGTAACAGTGGGTAGCTTCTCTGTTAGCTGTTATAGCTCGGGAGGTACTCCGCATGTTTTGTCTTGTATGCAGAAGTGACCTTGCATTTGCACTACTAGGCACTTGACTTTGTAATAGGCATTTTATAAAGTTGTAATAAAGTGACTCTTTTATTAAAGTGACTTTTTGTAAAGTGTCTTTTCTAATTTTTTATTAAAGTGACTTTAGTAATAAAGTGCACTTATGTCATAAAGTGGAATTTTACTTTAATAAATGTAAGTGATTTATTTTGGAGGGAATGAATCATGTCCCTTGATCTTGTAAAGGCAAGATTAGATCTTGGCCATTGGATTTAGGGATGGGGAAGGTGAAAAGTCATTTTCAGTTATAAGAGAGAAATCCTAGGGTAGTGTGCAAGACAAGCTTTAGAATTAGGGAAAAATTGAAAAACAGTAATGCTTTTAAATTTCTGTTTACTAGATTAGCATGTATGAGAAAAGATATAAACAGATCTGAACACAAACAAAATTTCTGAGTGTAAAAAACAAACTTTTAGCTTACCTCCTGATCACTGAATGATGTACCTGTCACATGTGTGGATGTAGACCTCTAGAATATGCTCAGAATTGTTTTAGGTTCATGGATCAAACCTCTAGGGTTTKATCTCTGTCATRTGGACTGAAAAGACAGTTTTGTCAAAGATATAGACCCCCAAAAGATGCTGTCCACAACTTGAGACAGCAAGAACACCACAAAGGAAAACAGCAGGACCTCCAAGACTGAAACAGCAAACCCTCCATAATTGAAAACAGCAAACACTCCACACAGGATAAATCTGGACAGCAAGTAGAAAACCCCACAGGAGCCTCAGCTCAACACGCGGCAGCCAAAAGAGAGGCCACGGCCTTCACACAGCAAGCAGACAGCTCAGAAAAAAGGGCCGCGGCACCTGTACTCAGGTCCGTGGCTCTTGAGGACAGATCCGGCAGCCAAAGAAGGCACCTCTGCTCAGATGGACAGGTCCGGCAGTACTTCATACACCAGCAGATAGAAGAGGAAGCTCCCAGCCAATACCAAGACCAAGCAAACAACTCAGATCTGAAACTGATACACCAAAAGGAGAGGGTGCACCACACAAGGATAGAATAACTGAGGTAGTTGCAGCAATAGAAGAGAGAAGTGTGAGTGTGTGTAATGAAATGCTCGAGGGTAGGGTTCTTTTTATAGCTAGGGAGAGGGGTTAGGGCTAGTATAACAATAATTAAATATTGACAATTAATTGATATAAATATTAATTAAATGTCAATTAATACTAATGTAAATTATAAAAACCCCAATCACATAAAACAAGAGGGAAAGAAAGACAACAAGGGTGAACCTTTTAAGACAAAGTCAAGGGGGGTCCATAATGGCAAAACATGTCCACATGAGTCTCATAATGACCTATAAACTTTATCAACACTGCATAAGAGGGTACATCAACAATGTGGTCATGTCCATCTTCATAGACACTCCTAGGTCTCATGGACCATCCCGGGAGAGCGGAAGAGGATCACACATCTAGGTATTTCACCAAGATCTACCTGGTCAAAGACCAGGTTGCCCCATAACACATCTGGGGGCCCTAGAACACATCTAGGGTCTTATCCACCAAGGTACAAGACCAAGGATCAACCAATGCATTAAGCAAGGGTTCCCTAGAACATATCCAGGGGCCCTAGAACACATCTAGGGACTTATATCAACCACCAAGGAACACATCCAAGGATCAATCCAAGCACCAGGCAAGGATTCCCCGGAACACATCTAGGGACTTACTGCTTGGTCCAAGACCAAGAACCCCAGTCATATATTGGGGGCCCTCACTAGGGTCTTTTGCCATGGCTCTCACTGCTTGGTCTCATACCAAGAAACCCCAGGAGTGTGCTGGGGGCCCTAGTCTTCAGCTAGGGTCTTATGCCAT
>SNQJ01S0076403.1:0-36703 GCA_010110895.2 Picea sitchensis
TTTCCCATTACAATATTCCCAAAAAACCCAAAAATCCCTAAAAAGGGGTGGAGATCCCATGATCTCCTCTTCGCCATGCGCTCCTTCTCCGATTGGATGTCGGAGTACCAAAAATAGTCAAATATGACCAAGTATTCCTCAAAACTTGGTCAAGGGCCAATAGGCCCCCAACACTCACCTGTGACTTGTCCCGAGTCACTGAGGTCTGGCCAATTCTTCTTCAATCACCTCGATTTTGGCTCGAGCCGCTTCGACCTGTTTCTTTGCGATTTCCTCCTTCTCGGTGAACTCTTGGATGAGTGCATTATTGACTGGTCCTTCTAGGCACTACTCTGCTATAGTCACGACCTATTGTATCTCTGTCCCTTGGTTCTCAATCTCTAAAAATATTTGACATTCCTTATCCTGCAAAGGTTGAAGTTGTTGTGTCACTTCCATGACCTTGCTCTGGATCATGTGGATCTGCTGCTGTGCAACGCATTGTTCATGGGATCGCTTCATTTTCTCTATGGTTGATAGGGCCTTCAACTACATCTGAAGGCTATCTACATGTTGCTTTGCCTCCTAGAGCTTCGACTCTAGTTTATGCAATTCCAAGTTCTCGTTCAGGTTCTCATGTATCTGTGCACTTCTGGTACTTAGTTGTTTGCATTCTTTAGTGAGTTCTTTAATCCTTTCTACTGTACCCTGGGTAGTTATTTCTCATTGTTCATGCTCTTCTTGCGGGGTACTTGGGATGATCTGAAGCTCTAAGTCCACGACTCTTTGCTGTAGTTGCTGAATAAATTCAGCAAGTTTCATCACTTAACTGTCTAAGGGTTCTTCGGCCTTTTGTTCGAAGCCGGTCATAGAGAGAAATTCGTTGTTGACAGCTTCTTCGATCCCGATTTGCTTCACGAGAAGCTACTCCTTCCCTTTTTGTATTTTTTCTTTGTCTTTATCAAATTTCTCTTGGATGGCCTCCTTCTCTTGTTGTGCAGCTCTATGCTACTCTATGATTTCCTCATATGCTTGCTTTAGGGCCTGGGTGGTATGTGCTATTACTTCTTCTACTTTTCGAAGGTGTACTTCGACTATGTCGGCAATCCTGCAGAGTTGAATTGATTCATCTCCTGCTTCTGGTGTTCCTTCTAGCATCGGTGCAGTGGAGACTATACGGTTAGACTGAAGTGCTCACTTCACTCCTTGGAGCTCGGTTTCAATTATGTCATACATAATTTGTTGCTTGGCCACCTACTTTTCTATAATTTCTTCTATGGCTTCATTCCGAGTTGCTAGGAGAAATCTGAAGTCATCAGGGGTGAGTGTGTTCTTCATCTTGGTCACAGTCGCTTTTTATTTCTTCTTAGAGGAAGACTTCGAAGGTGACCCTTTTCTCTTATTTGGAACTTAGACTTCATCCTCTAGTTGTTGTTTGAATTCCTCTAGGTCTTTGTTTGTTACCTTCTTGATCGGGTGCGATGGAAGTTGTCTTTACAGAGTATCTATCTACATCCTGAACCTCTTTAGGCTTCTTTGTTTCCTTTGTCTTCTTTGTCTTCTTCATCTTACTGGGCCCAGGTGTGTCTTGTGCATCTTATGGGTTATCAATGTCTAAAATGTCCACTGGATCTGTTGGAACAAGGAGGTCCACCAACCATTCCTTGGTGATTTCTTCTAGGTCTTCTTTGGTCATCTTATAATAGGACTAAAGTTGTTCCTGGTGTTCATCAGTGCGTGGAGTTAGGTATATAAAGTGGTGGTCCATGCTAAACTTTATCAGAGGTCAAAACCTTTGTAAAGTGTTCAGGGTTATGCGAGGTTCACCCCCTATGGCTTCTTTCAGTTGGTTATAGTATCTATGAAAAATGGCATTTGATTGCCACTGCTTGCTCATGTTCATCGAGTATCATAAGGTACTGAACTTCGAAGCTAATGGTTTGAATGGGTTGAGGTCTAGGAAGGTTTCACCTTCCGGTAGCTCCCATGCAACAAAGTTGATCAATATTAGCAGCCAGCTAAAGTGGAATTCATGCCTTTGGTCCTAGGCTTCTCTACAGTCAATTTCTAGTTGATTGACCAAGTATTTTACCCAATTCATTTGTAGTCTCTTTGCACATTTTCCTGCAAGGTCCACTATGAATCCTGATACTTTTGTAGGTCTATTCTTACGTACCAGCTTCCCTGCTATTAGCTGACATGCGAGGCGCACTACGCCACTCTCGATAGAGGCTACCTTGTAACCTCATGCACCTTTTTCAACATTTCCATAAGCCTCTTTAATCTTTTGTGAAAGAGCGCGGTCCACAATCATTCCAGGGTAGTACTCATGGGGACCAGGGCCCTGCATGCTAAGCCCGGTAATCTTGTTTATCAACATCGAATCAACAATTATGCGACAGTTTAACCACAGGTATCCTCCGTGGTAACTTGCTAGCAGCAATTTCACACAAGTAGACACCTCCTGATGTCTGTCGAAGTGTGTATTTTCATAACGTTGAGTAGAGTAGACTACGCAAGGTTCATCATCCATTGTTGACGGATGATCTTCGAATTCTGACCCTTAGTCCTCGTTAAGTACTTAGATGGTGCGAGCATGTTGTAGGCTTTACGGTCTCCCAAGTTAAAGTCACAAAACTTCAACGTTGTAACCTTGTCTTGATCTGCGCAGTAGGTGCGAACTCTTTTCGGTTGATATGCAGTGACTAGGGTGTATTCAAAGTCTCTAGGGACACTATACCTATTAATATCACCACTTAGAGGGGGAATGTAAGCAAGTAGTATGGTTGGCACTAACTTCACGTTGGCTGCGTCGTCTCTATGCTTAGTTCTCAACTCTCTGTCGGATCGATATGTTTCAGCTCGAGCAGTCGATGGGGAGGCTGCCACACCTCTCGATGACGAGTCTTGGACTCTGATGGAAATTCCTCTTTCTGACACGACTCTTTATGTCCTTAATCTAGAAAGTACTTCTCTCACTGATTCTTCTGTTGTGCTAAGCTCGTCGAACATGTAAGCTCGGGATCATTGTCTCGGGTTATCAATGGAATGTCAGTACCATAATCAGATAGAGAATAAAATTGGAGTAATCACTATTTCATAACGCAGGTATTCTGTAATCTCAAGTTCTCAATTGTCAAAAGTGTCTTTCGAGCATGGCGCGACAGAATAAGTAAGTAGCTCTGCAAAGGACTGCTTGCAACGGATATGAAGCTTCCATGACTATTGATCTATCCATTAGGGTGAGGTCCAACGGTTTAGTGGTTTTCTTTTAATACTTTTCTGCCCATTCGGGGTGGAAGTCGAATGGGTATATCAGTCAACGGCTATATTGCTTCGCCACGGCAAAGTACTGAGTGTTGTCGTTCTGATATCCTGACGAAGTTCAAATTCTGCATGTTTTTCTTCTACGGGATTCCTTTTGGCACATTCTATAATTTTTCCAACTTTGCTTTCTTCTTCATGAGTTTCCTCGACTTCTTTCCAGTGAGCTTTGTCTCAGTCAACCTTTTTCCATTATGATTCTTTTCTTATTTAGGCATGGTAACTTCGCGTTGTGGGATAGGGTTCAGGATTGGTGTTTCTTCCTTCATTGGCTCTGGGGTAGGTGCCCTACTTTCTTGTTCTTGTACTCGTTAAGATCTGACATTCAAGTCTTGATACCTAAATAGCTTCGTGTTATCCTCTCATTCTTCAATTAAGTGTGTTATTCTTCTAGCCATGAAAGACTTTAACTCTTGCTTCTTTTGTTCTAAGTCTGCCTCTTCTTTCTTTCGACTCTGATATTTCATAATCCAATTTTTGCCTAACAAAATTGGAAACGGAGCACTGCTTTCCACAAACTTAACAATCTCAAAATATTCTTTTGTTGAGGTGCCATGGGTAGCCATGGCTATCTAGGTAATCCGTCCACATAAGGTTACGAATTTTCCTTTAAACAAGCTTACTCCTCCTAGTGAAGGAACCAGAGCAGGTCTTCCTAGGGTTTCCCAAGTGATTTCAGTCATTATGTTTATCGGTGTTTCCTCATCCAAAGTACAGTCAATGTCGAAGTCCCATATTCTCACTTTGACTTGTTCTTTCTTCTTGAGGATCTCTAATAAGTTGATGTCTCTATGATCATTCAAGGTGTCTTTCATTTTCAGTAACATAATATCTAACTCTTTCTGGGGTTCCTTTATAATCTGAGTCTCTTGATCTCCTTTAGGTTTTTCTTTCTCTATATTCAGCTTTTCAAGTCTATCAATCATTCCAGGGAAATCTAGTACTTCATGGTCCATATCCTTACAATAGAGACAATTCATTCTTCCACTAGGGCACTCCTTAGCTATATGTCCTGGTTTTCTACAACTGTAACATAGGGTCAATCCTCTTTTTTTTCTAAATGATCCCCAACTTTTTCTATACTGCACGCCAAGATCATGGTAGCTAGCCTGCAACAAATTATTTTGAGGATCCTGCATCCATCTGTTAGTCCAAACATTTTTTCTATGCATAGGTATAACATATCTATCATTATTCATATCAAACTTTCTTTCATCTAACAATGCCCTAGTTTTCAAGCTAGGACAAATTTTATCAATCATACCTAAATCCATGCTTTAGAAAAAAAAATCCACTTATCTTACTTCTATAGAGCACAAAGCTTCCAGATATAATACTTTGAACTATTCTTACCTTTATCAAAGCACAGAGATTACAGATCTTACCTTTTTCTTGCAGATCTGACCTCTTTTCTTTGCAAATCTGACTTCTTTTCTTCAGATCTGACCTCTTTTCTTCAAATATGACCTCTCTTTCTTGGCACAAAGCTTCACAGGTCAAATAGAACATTGTGCACTAGGGCAACAAATCTACATATAGAACTTATTTTGCACAAATCTTCTTCTTCCTTAGTTCCCAGCAATCACAATTTTAGGTCCTGGCAACAGAACCATTTGTTGGCACAGGGGCAGACTCAGGATTCAATGCTCAAGAGCACACCAACAAAACCCTAGCTACCGGCCCTTTCGGTAACACCTACGAAGAAGATGAAGTATCACCTGAGGTAGAGGCAGGGGTGGTTGCAAGACTTAGGTGTCTGCAACCTTAGCTAGGACACAGATCTGTGATTATCTTGCTTACAGTGCACTTAGCATCAGTTATTCCTTAACATACATTCATTAATACACTTAACAGAAAGAACAGAGCACCGCAGTAATTACTTAGATCTGGCACTTAGCAATGATAAATAGGTTATACCTAATAGATTAAGAACTTAGCATCTTATATATCATATCTAGCATGCATTCATATCTCATAAGCACAAAGCATCAATAGATCTATCTAAACATATCAAAGAACTTATCAAGAGAGAGACAAACACATCAGCACAATACACAGAGTTACTGTGGTTCGACCCCACCCTAGGGCTACGTCCACAAAGTCTTCTTCTATTATTATCTTATGTAAACCAAGTTACAGCACAAAGCCTTCAAGATCCTACCCCGCCTAGGACAAGATATCTGTGCAGCTTGCTAGATCCTCTTTCCCCAGGTAGATCCAAGCACTAAGTCCTTCCCTAACTCATGCACTCAACACTTACAATACTTACAGTAGGCACAGAGCTCTTACAGTCACACAGACGTCTGATCACATAGATCTACTTTATGCACTAAGCCATTCACTTTACATCACATAACTAACACACACATATTCTTTCTTACATTGCCTACCCTTCTATTTATACATACAAAAGGCCTAAATAAGGGTCGATATCCCTTTCCCATTACAATAATCCCAAAAATCCCAAAAAGCCCTAAAAAGGGGTGGAGATCCCGTGATCTTTTCTTCACCATGCGCTCCTTCTCTGACTAGATGTCGGAGTACCAAAAACGGTCAAATATGACCAAGTATTCCTCAAAACTTGGTCAAGGGCCAACAACTGGTGTTGTATCTGGTGAAGGGATTTCGTCGAAATTTATATCTTTTGGTCATTGTTGTTCTCTTTCTTGTGATTATGTTTGTGTTATGGTCCTAACTCTGGATTGTATGGAAGTCTAGCTCGGTTCTTATTTTTTCGGTCGTTCCATCGTGGAAAATTGGGTCATTCAATTTCGTAATAATCTTTTTTCTCCTGCGTCCTTGCTTTGTATGGGAGTCATGTGAATATTTTCAAAGACGTTACCTTTATTATAGAACTAATGAACATATAGTTCCTTCGTACTTGTCATTACTCTCCCTCACCATCTCCAGTTCGTGTGATTAATGTGGCATCCTGTTGGTCATTTTCGGCATTCAATTCCACTTTCCTTAGTCACTTAGCACTTATTTTTTTGTCTTCGTCTTTCCTGCTTCTTTTCATTTTTAACTAGCCATTGGCCTTGTCTTCGTTGGGCTCGTATTCCTAAGTGTCCTTGTTCCTTCTCCTTTCGGCTGATTGTACCTTTGTTGGTGTTGTTTGATACCTTGTTTTTTTCTTTTTTTACCATGCGATGACTTTCAAGTTGTGGGTGGTCAACTGTCCTTGTACATCTTCAGTCGACTCCCATTAATAATCCCTCTAATTTATGTGCCTCCTAAGTCCTTCAGCTATACAAATACCCCATCTGTGACAGCTTTTAATTTGTACGGTCCTAACCAGTGCATTCTGAGTTTTCCTGGATGCTGAATGGATTTGATGTCATACATCAACACTAAGTCTCCTTGCTTGAAAGTTTTCTTATTGATGTGTTTGTCATGCCAAGTGTTAGCATCAGAAGTCACTCCTAGATTGCGGCAGAAGCAGAGCCCAACTCCCATCAGTTTATGTCACAAATAATTTAATGGGGTGGTTGAATCGATAGAGACCCAGGAAGGTATCGCTTTAACTCAGAAAATTGGGCCTAGTATGTAAACCAGAAGTGGTCTTGATCTAACTTCCATCAGTGGGTTGATTATAAAATGGGCATATGGAAGACTTGATAGGAGGAGTGAGTAAGACTGCTTTGGGCATTAGGACTTTCGGCAGCTTGAGAAGAAAAAACTCATAACACAAGATCCTCTTGGTTCAAAGTTTCAGAGGAACTAAAAGGTGACTTGACTGGATCTTCCAATTCCAAATCATTAAGTGTTGAGAAAATACAGGAACTGATTAGAAACAATGCAACTATTACAGTGATCCAACCTTTATTATCCTATAACAGTGCAACTCGATAGGATCCTCCAATTCCGAGTTGTTCTAACACAATGTAAATAGAGAGATGGAAAGAGGTTGACATTCATAAGGCAAGAAGTCTCAAGTGCCAATACATAACCAGAGCAACTAGTGCTTCATCAAACTTTACAATCGGTAGCCTAGCTCAACCATTGACCTTTACAAACATGGCAAAATTGTCTACATATACTCACAGCAAAAAAAATACATTGCATTAAAAACATTGTGTATGCATGTCTACTGGCAGTCTGTGCATGTAGACTCTGAATGATCGTGCACTTATGACAGATGCAATCAGACTCCTGACAATCTTGCGGATGAATCGACATGCCTTTAATACTTTGTCGAAATTTCCATTTATAGCAGAGACGATCTCTAACCACCTCCAACAACTTCAATAACTACTTCATTGGGATCGGGAATGACCCTGGTCAACTCTGCCCTTTGGGACGTGGAGGCCTTCTCATGGTGCCAACTGGATCGGCTAAACGGTTTAATGGATAAGGCGTGGAGGCCGTTGTGAAGACTAGGACACATGATGGTGCACGAACGAAGGTTCGGCGGGCATGATTTGGAAGGCAGCAGGACTGATGTCAGAGGAAGAGGAGGAGCAAAAGGAAGTGGGCCACGTCACATGGACAAGTGGGGAATAGACAGTAGGGGAGAAGACAACATAGAAGGAGACACGACAAGAGGGGGCCCTGTGACAATACCACTCCATTCCAGACCCCCCCCCCCCTCCGTTAAAGGTAGAATGACAAGGGGGGTACGGAATGAAACTTTGGCCGCAGATCTAAGTGGGCAGATCTTGATCATCCAAACCTGCATGCTCGTTAAAATGACGTGTCAGTACTTTAAACTTTGGGATAAATGGGTTTTCCAAATCTCTCTTTCACCCAAGGGGAAGCTTCCCCTAGGAAAATACCCCATACATGATTATGTGCTAACATTAGGCTCCATGGGGGATGGCATGCCCCCTGTGGGCTGCCGAGAACTCTTTTGTAGCTTCAGTGCCTTGTTATTGGGCTATGGAGTCGTTATTAAAACATAAATACAAAAATAAAACAATATTTACAAACGCAGAAGAGCCATGTGTGGCTCAAGAGAAACATCTCTTCAGGAAATGCCCATTCACAAGGCCACTGAAAACTTCTTGATCCTTCAAATATCGTAACCTGTAGGTATTATTTCAAAATGCTTCAAAGATTTTGAAGGGCCCTACCCATAGGGATTCAAATTTGTCGTTCTGACCCTTGACTTGCTTAGGAGCATCCCATTTCAATACCAGATCTCCCATATGGAAATATTCCTTCTTGGCCTTTCTGTCAAAATCCTGCTTGATCTTCTTCTGATGGTCCTAAATTATGTTCATCACCTACTCTTTGGCCTACTGGACCTCTACCAGTTGATGAATTCTTTTGATCATATCATCAGGCTCTCCTTGATAATCCTGGAGGAATTTTGCAACAAGCATGGCTAGATGAGAATTAAAAACAGCTTATATTCCATAAACCAATTGGAAAGGGGAGATGCCTATAGATCTCTTTGTCGTCACTCGATCAGCCCATAGAGTGAATTTCATCTTTGAATCCCATGCCTTTTTGTTGTCCTCTAACAGTCTTTTGATGATCCTTATCAGGCTTTTGATGGAGGACTCTGCTAAACCATTGCCTTGAGGATAGTAAGGGGTGGATTGAATCAGTTTGATCCCAAATTGCTCACAGAATTTGACTAATGGTTCAGCTTTGAAAGATTTTGCATTATCAGTAACAATCTTGCTTCGGCATCTGAATCTTGTGATGAGGTTTTCCAGGAAACCAATGATCACCTTATGGGAAGCACTCCTTGTGGGGATAGCTTCTATCCACTTGGTAAATAAATCCATGGCAGTCAGGATCCATCTGTGTTGTCCACTTGAAGCAGGGTGGATCTCCCCAATAAAGTCTAGGCCCCACTACTGGAAAGATCCTGAATCAACCACAGGTTTTAAAGGCAGAGATTTAAGCTGTTTCTTTCCTGATAACCTTTGGCATTTGATACAGGCTCTAACCTCTCTACAGACGTCAGTGAATAAGGTGGTCTAGTAGTACCCAGCCCTGAGGATTTTGTAGCCTATGGTTTTCCAAGAATGGTTCCCTCCACATAGGCTGTCATGAAATTGAACAATGATCCTTTGAGCCTCTTGTGGATTCATACATTTTAAAAGCACCCCCAGGGGGTGTTTCCAATATAAAACTCGATCAACAAGGCAGTATTTAACTGCTTTGAGCTTTAGATCTCTTGCCTTGTTCCTTTGTCGGCCATCAGGAGGCCGCAACTCTTACAGAAAATATATGACATCCTTGTACCAAGGACATCACGCCAATGGGGGTTCTGCTTGAGTATCTGCATCAGATAGTTGATCCTGCCAAATTTATGAGCATTCATTAGTGAAACTTACCCCCAAAGCTTTGCAATTTACTTCAGCCAACAGCTTGGCTAAACCTTGACCTTCGATCAATTTGGTAGGCCTTATCTCCAGCTCAAACTCAAGGATCTTGGCTATCCATTTACTCCTCCTCCCATCTATGTCAGGCTGAATAAGAATGTCCCTTACAGAAGTTGAGGGGACATAGGCAGTGATTTTTTACTGCAGGACATAGACTCTAAAATATTTAAGAGCTTTCACCAAGGCATAGGCCTATTTCTCCATGATGTCGTACCTGACCTCAGCATCCCTTAATGCTTTGCTAAAATAGGCAATAGGCTGCTCCAGCCCGGCGTCATTGTTTTGTAGTAAAACAACAGCCAATTTGTCGGATGAGGCAAAGGAGAAAATAAGGAAATCCTTCGAATAATCGGGACTGATAAGCATAGGAGATTCATTCAATGCTTTATTTATCTTCTCAAAGGAATTTTGAGCCTCAGAAGTCCACCTTACTTCATTTCCCTTCTTCAACATGGTTGTTATAAGCTTTACCATTTTAGCAAAGTTAGAAACAAACCTCCTTAGGAAATTAATTTTTCCAAAGAAAGACTCGACTTCTTTCCTGGATCTAGGGATTGACAAGGCTTGGATTGCATCAACTCTGCTAGGATCAATCTTGACTCCCACTACCGATACTATGTGACCCAACAACGTTCCCTCTTTCATGGCGAACAGAGATTTTTTGGGATTCAATGAAAGGCCAAAAATCCTGCATTTCAGAAAAACCTTCCTGAGATGACAACAATGTTCTTTATCAGACTTGGAAAAGACTGTGATGTCATCCAGATAGATAACCACACACTTATGCGTTTCCCCAATGAAAGCTATCTCCATGGCTCGCTGGAAAGTTTCCCATGCATTCATCAATCCAAAGGGCATTTTAGCATACATGAATGTGCCCAATGGAGTGGTAAACGTTGTCTTTTCTCGGTCCTTGGGAAGAACAGAGATTTGATTGTAGCCAGAGAAGCCATCAATCATGGAAATTCTGGATGATCCTATCACCCTCTACAATATATGTTCCATCTTTGGCAGGGGGTAATGGTCCTTCCTTGAGCTCCTATTCAGGTTTCTAAAATCTACACAGAGCCTGATTTCTCCATCTTTCTTCCTTACTGGGACCAAGTTGGCTACCCACTCTGAATATCTCAATGGCACGATGATCTGGGTGTGTAGCAGCTTCTTTACTTTTCTCTCCATGATAAGTAGCAACATAGGATTGATCTGTCGTAGTTTCTACCTAAATGGTTTAGCTTCCCTTTTCAATGGGATTTTATGCTCAATGATAGAAGTGTCATAATTTTTTAGGTCCTCATAGGTCCAGGAAAAAACATCTACAAAATACCTCAATAATCCAGCGTAATCAGCCCTCTGCTCCTTTGTCAGACTTCTTGACAATTTGACAAAATTGAGCTCATTCTCGGTGCCAATGTTGTACTAAGTTGTATCACCATCATCATCTGATATTTTCCCCTTTAATGTCACATCATTTCTATCAAAAAGCCTTTCCAAAGGAACTAGTCCCTTTGGAATATGATTGTTAGGTAGTTGCACAATGTCACGCTCTGCAATCTTGCTCAGAAAATTACCATCATCAAGTTTTTCTTCAGAAACAAGGTCTTGATCAATATGCAGCGCTGAAAATTCTTCAACAGTCTCCAAGAATATTTTGATCTCAAGATCATCCTCGAACACCTTCCAATGTTTGAAATTTTCAGGTATGGAGGGCCTGTATTTTACTTCTACCTCATATTTGAGTTTGGGTGGCAGGGGGACTTTGAAATTGCTTGTTGATGTAACCAGAGAATCAACCACTGTGTTCTTCTCTCTTGGAATGAATGAAATGTTAAATGTCGAGAAGAAACTGTCGATTAGGTCCCATACCTCATTTCTATAACTCCTGAGTCGGGGATGCTTGGCCTGATAGGAATTTCTGATCTGTTAGGCAATCAATTATGGCATGAAGTAGTGGGATTCTTTCTGAGTTTTAGAAGAGGCTCGGGAGAATTAGTGAGTTGCAGTAAACTGGAGTCTAAATTAGTGTCAAGGGAAAAGATAGCATGGTTGGTAGGATTGGCTTCGTCACTGATTATGTAGGCCAGCTGGGCTTCTCTGTACAGTCTCCTATGTTCCCCCCCAAACACTGGAATAGTAGCATAAGTTAGGTCCATTTGTAGGGTTCCCCCAAGTCTTTTTATCCAGGACCTTGACAAAAACATACCAAAACTTGGCGGGGGGACATTAGCCACTACAATGTCCATGACCACAATTTTCATGGGCAGTTGAAACAAGGTCACGACCAGATCTTTGATGACTCCTAGACATTGAAATTTCTTGGAGTCAAAGGAATAGAGGTCATGATAGGCTCTGGTGACTTCTAGTCCTAATTCTTCCATGACAATTTTGGGCATGAGGTTGTGGGAAGCCCCTAAATCCATCAAACAGTTGTGCAGTACCTTATCATGTATGTTCAAGGATGTGTAGAAGGGAGGGGATGAATCATTCTTGTCTTCTACCATAGGGCCTAGGATAATTGCAGGCTTTTCATCTTGTAAATTGATTGAGTCTGTGGGATGATATAAGGTTTCAGATTGTAATAGTTCGGAGAGGCACTTTTTGAATACTTCATGTTTGATCAGTTTAGAGAGGGGCATAGGGATTCTGATTTTTTGAATTTCATGCTCAAAGTTAAAAGAGGATGCAAGCTTTGGGATTTCCCTTACTTTAGGAACATGAATCTAGACCATTGGAGAGAGGGGTTGGGCCTTCTTACCTTTGTTGTTGTCTGCTAATTCATTAGTAGGTTTCTCCTTTCTAGTGATTTGTTCAGGAACATCAGGTGCTCCTGTCTCCTTCTTGGATCTTATGTTATACTTGTTCTGACTGTTGCTAGCCTTGTTTCCCTTTCTCAGCTCGTTTAGCTGACTGTCCATGAGAGACTCCTCATATGTTGATTGAGTGAGATGAGGAAAAGGAGAAGTATCTCGGAAGCAGTGGATTTTAGGATCAAGCCCGTCTATTTCCCCTTCTTCATCATTAGCTACAAAATTATTTTGAAGAGGGGCCTGAACCTTCTGATCTTCTCTATCTCTTCCCCTCTGGTCCCTCTGTATAATCTGGGGAGCATTATTATTTGGCCTCCTAAAATTTCCTTTGTTTTCAGTATTTTGAGGATTTATGTATGTTTTCTTCCCCTCTACCTTCATTTTCTCCATCTCTGTGGACAGATACTTCACTATCTTGGTCAATTCATCTACTTGCAGGTGAGGCACAGAGGGGCCATAGGTCAAGGCTTCAAATATTCCCTTTCTCTTGTCTGCATCTGTCTTATTTCTCATTCTGTCAACTACCAATACATTAGATTCCACCTCTATGGAAACATCTTTCATTTGATCTAGGGAGGCAGCTCTTCTATCTCCTAGTAGAAGGCAAAATTCAGCGTAGAATGCATTAGCATAAGAGATTTTAGCAGAGGCTTATGTGGGTTTTATCTTAGCAGGGATCTTATAATACATCCTATTGAATCTTTTGGAGAAGTCAGAGACAGACTCTCCTTCCTTTTTCTTCAAGGACCCAAACTCTATCATCTAATACATGAAATATTTTTTTATCTCCCCACTGCCTCAGGAACACATTATCTAAAGCTTCAATCTTAGCAATAGATCTAGGGGCCAATCCCCTAAACCATTTCCTTACCTCACCGTCAAGGCTCTGGACAAAGACTCTCATCCAGACATTTTCATTTTCAATGTTCAGGTTTTCTGTGTAACTGTAGAAGGAAGCAAGGTGTTCTTCCACAATTATGTCCTCTTCCCTAGTGAATTTAGGCACATATTTCCAGTAATATCCAGCAGGGAGAGGATTCATAGGTTGAGGTAGGATTAAGGGGGCATATCTGGCAGACACTATCACATCCATTATGTTTAAAGAGGGATTAGCACCTACCATAGTAAAAATAGGTGTAGGAGAACCAAGAGGAGACGAGGCTTGAATTGGGAAGACAGGAACTGAGCCAATAGGATGGGAGGGGAACGACATAAAATATGGAGAACAAGCTTGCAGGCTTAAAGGAATAGAAGTTTCTCTTTCTTCAACAACAATGGTAATAGGAGAAGGCGTGGTAAAACCCGGGGTAGGAAAGTATTCAAAGATGTTGGGTCTAGACCAGGGTACCACCTCAGGGGAAAGGGGAGTGACAAGGGTTTCTCCTACCAATTTTTGACCAGGAGGAGGAAACTCGGTAGGAACACTCCCAAAATTTAGACTACGGGAAACTCCAACAGAAAGTAAATAAACAGGATGAGATGAAGGTGTTGGAGTTTCTATAAAATCATGAAAATCATCAGAAATACCTGGTTTAGCAGTAGAAGTACCTCCTCCAGAGGACTTTCCCTTTCTGATAATATTCTTTGGGTCAGGTTCAGGTGGCGCCAACAGCAGCTGAGGAGTAGACCTTGTATGTCTGCCTCTAGAAGCCACAGCTGAAACAATGGAGTTTCTTGTGGGTTCGCATCAATGGGGTCACCCAGCGGAGTCGCGTGAGTGGAGTCACCAGGTGCACAGTAGAAATCTAAATAGTTCTCATATCTGATGTACCTTCAGAATCCATTAATTGTTGTCGTTCAATCCTGGGGAAGATATTCAACTTCGTCCCCTGCAACGATGCCAGAAATGTTAGCGTCAAAAGTCACTCCTGGATTGTGGCAGAAGCAGAGCCCAACGCCCATCAGTGTATGTCACAAATAATTTAATGGGGTGGTCGAATGGATAGAGACCCAGGAAGGTATCGCTTTAACTCAGAAAATCGGGCCTAGTATGTAAAACAGAAGTAGTCTTGATCTAACTTCCGTCAGTGGGTTGATTATAAAATGAGTAGATGGAAGACTTGATAGGAGGAGTGAGAAAGACTTCTTTGGGCATCAGGCCTTTTGGCAGCTTGAGAATAAAAAACTCAGAATACAAGATCCTCTTGGTTTAGAGTTTCATAGGAACTAAAAGGTGACTTGACTGGATCTTCCAATTCCAAATCATTTAGCGTTGAGAAAATACAGGAACTGATTAGAATCAATCCAACTATTACAGTGATCCAACCTTCATCATCCTATAACAGTGAAACCCAAATAGATCCTCCAATTCCGAGTTGTTCTAACACAGTGTAAATAGAGATATGGAAAGAGGCTGAAATTCATAAGGCAAGAAGTCTCAAGTGTGAATACATAACCAGAGCAATCAGTGCTTCATCAAAATTTATAATCAAGAGCCTAGCTCAACCATCGACCTTTACAAACATGGCAAAATTGCCTACATATACTCACAGCAAAACAACAATAGAAAAAACGAGACATTGTGTTAAAAACATTGCGTCTGCATGTCTACTGGTAGTCTGCACATGCAGACTCTGAACAATCGTGCACTTATGACAGACGCAATCAAACTCCTGACAATCCTACGAATGAATTGGCATGCCCTTAATTCTTAGTCGGGATTTCCATTTATAGTGGAGACGATGTCTAACCACCTCCAACAATTTCAATAACTGCTTCCTTGGGATCGGAAACGGCCCTGGTCAACTCTTCCCTTTGGGACATGGAGGTCTTCTCATGGTGCCACCTAGAATGGATGAACGGTTTAATGGATAAGGCGTGGAGGTCGTTGTGAAGACTGGGGCACATGATGGTGCACGAAAGAAGGGTAGGCAGGGATGATTTGGAAGGGAGTGAGACTGATGTCGGAGGACAAGGAGGAGAGAAAGGAAGTGGGCCACGTCAAGAGGACAAGTGGGGAACAGACGATAGGGGAGAAGATGGCATAGAAGGAGACATAACAGGAGGGGGGGGCATGACAATACCACTCCATTCCAGACCCCACCCCCCCTTTATTAAAGGTAGAATGGTATATATTGATCTTCCAAACCTGCCTGCTCATTAAAATGACGTTCCAACCCTTTAAACTTTGGGATAATGGGTTTTCCAAATCTCTCTTTCACCCAACGAGAAGCTTCCCCTAGGAAAATACCCCATACATGATTATGTGCTAACATTAGGCTCCATGGGGGATGGCATGCCCCCTGTGGGATGCTGAGAACTCTTTTGTATCTTCAGTGCCTTGTTGTTGGGCTATGGAGTCGTTATTAAGACTTAAAGACAAAAAGAAAACAATATTTACAAACACAGAAGAGCCATGTGCGGCTCAAGAGAAACATCTCTTCAAGAAATGCCCATTAACAAGGCCATTGAAAACTTCTCGATCCTTCAAATATCGTAACCTGTAGGTATTATTTGAAAATACTTCAAATATTTTGAAGGGCCCTACCCTTAGGGATTCAAATTTGTCGTGCTTTCCCTTGACTTGCTTAGGAGCATCCCATTTTAGTACCAGATCTCCCATCTGGAAATATTCCTTCTTGGATTTTCTATCAAAAGCCTACTTGATCTTCTGTTGATGGTCCTGAATTATGTTCATCACCTTCTCTCTGGCCTGCTGGACCTCTACCAGTTGATGAATTCTTCTGATCATATCATCAGGTTCTCCTTGATAATCCTGGAGGAATTTTGCTACAGGCATGGCTAGTTGAGAAGGAAAAACAACTTCTATTCCATAAACCAATTGGAAAGGGGAGATGCCTATAGATCTCTTTGTGGTCACTCAATCAGCCCATAGAGCGAATTTCAGCTTTGAATCCCAGGCCTTTTGTTTGTCCTCTAACAGTCTTTTGATGATCCTTATCAGGCTTTTGTTGGAGGACTCTGCTAAACACTTTCCCTAGGGATAGTAAGGGGTGGAGTGAATAAGTTTGATCCCAAATTTCTCACAAAATTTAACTAATGGTTCAGCTTTGAAATATGTTGCGTTATCAGTGACAATCTTGTTTTGGAAGTCGAATCTTGTGATGAGGTTTTCCAGGAACCCAATGATCACCTTATGGGAAGAAATCCTTGTGGGGATAACCTCTATCCACTTGGTAAAGAAATATGTGGCAGTCAGGATCCATCTATGTTGTCAACTGGAAGCAGGGTGGATCTCCCCAATAAAGTCTAGGCCCCACTGCTGGAAAGGTCTCGAAACAACCATAGGTTTTAAAGGAAGAGATTTAAGTTGTTGTTTTCCTGAGAACCTTTGGCATTTGATATAGGCTCTGACCTCTCTGCAAACGTCAGTGAATAAGGTGGGCCAGTAGTACCCAGCCCTAAGGATTTTGTAGGCTGTGGTTTTCCAAAAATGGTGCCCTCCACATAGGCTGTCATGAAATTCAAAATTGATCCTTTGAGCCTCTTGTGTATTCATACATTTTAAAAGCACCCCTAGGGGGTCTTTCCAATATAAAACTCGATCAACAAGGCAGTATTTAACTTCTTTGAGCTTTAGAGCTCTTGCCTTGTTCCTTTGCAAGCCATCAGGAGGCCACAATTCTTGCAGAAAACATATGACATCCTTGTACCAAGGACATCACGCCAATGGGGGTTCTGCTTGAGGATTTGCATCAGACAACTGATCCTACCGAATTTTTGAGCATTCATTAATGAAAATTACCCCCAAATCTTTGCAATTTGCTTCATCCAATAGCTTGGCTAAACATTGACCTTTGATCAATTTGGTAGGCCTTATCTCCAGCTCAAACTCAAGGATCTTGGCTATCCATTTACTCCTCCTCCCATCTATGTCAGGCTGAATAAGAATGTCCCTTACAGAAGCTGAGGGGACATAGGCAGTGATTTTTTACTGCAGGACATAGACTCTAAAAGATTTGAGAGATATCACCAAGGCATAGGAACATTTCTCCATGATGTCGTACCTGACCCCAGCAAACCTTAATGCTCTGCTAAAATAGGCAATAGGCTGCTCCAGCCCAGCGTCGCTTTTTTGTAGTAAAACAACAGCCAATGTGTCCGATGAGGAAAAGGAGAAAATAAGGAAAACCTTCAAATAATCGGGACTGATAAGCACAAGAGCTTCAGTCAATGATTTCTTTATATGCTCAAAGGAATTTTGAGCCTCAGAAGTCCACCTTACTTCATTTCCCTTCTTCAACATGGTTGTTATAAGCTTTACCATTTGTTACACATCAAAATTACTCACTTTGATAGTGTCGCAAGTGTCGTCATTACAAGTGTCGCAAGTGTCACATTTTTCTCGCAAAGTCGCAAGTGTCGCATGTTGCTCACAAGTGTCGCAAACATCAAACAAAGCATGCTACCATGATGCTTATGTCGTGCCTATAACGACATGAGAAAGACACTTGAAAAACCTCAAACATCTGATTTGGAAGAGGAGAAATGAGTCAGCAGGCTTGCAAACCTTTTTCCATCTGAAAGCACCTCAAAAAATGAGTTTTTGGAGAGGAGTGCTCCCCCTTACACTATCTCGGAGCATCGGTGCTCCCCCTTACACTGTCAGGGAGCGTTATAACACTCCCCTGGCCCTTTTGAGGGATCACTATAGATTTTGAGAGCGCTAGTGCCCCCTAAAGCCTACCAGGGAGCGCTACAACGCTCTGATGGCCCTTTTGAGGGAGCGCTACCTATTATGGGCGGTTGTTAAGCTGTTCAGATGAATGGGGGAAGCATATTTTCATTCTTGGAAGGCAGTTGAGCTCGAATCCCTGATCAAACCATGATCTTAGGGAAGATCCTCAACTGAAGCAAGCAAATCCTCAACTTCCCCAAAGATATCTCAAGTGGTTAAATCCTCTCCAAGGCTATATAAGCAAGCTCTCTAATGGTGAAAGGGGACTGCAAAATGGAGAATNTATTTTATGGCGGCCATATCTTGCAAGCCTTGATCACCCAAGCATAGGTATGCATGCCTTGGGTTTTGAAACATATCATAATATTTGTTGGATGTTTGTGTGCAGCTTTTGTCAGGTTCTCCGAGTCTATACCCTTGCTTGAACGTCTACAAAGTATTTCAATCATCAGTTCGCATCTTCTAACTTCATACTTTGGGGGGCAATCTTTTACACATCAAAATTACTCACTTTGATAGTGTCGCAAGTGTCGTCATTACAAGTGTCGCAAGTGTCACATTTTGCTCGCAAAGTCGCAAGTGTCGCATGTTGCTCACAAGTGTCGCAAACATCAAACAAAGCATGCTACCATGATGCTTATGTCGTGCCTATAACGACATGAGAAAGACACTTGAAAAACCTCAAACATCTGATTTGGAAGAGGAGAAATGAGTCAGCAGGATTGCAAACCTTTTTCCATCTGAAAGCACCTCAAAAACTAAGTTTTTGGAGAGGAGCGCTCCCCCTTACACTATCTCGGAGCGTCGGCGCTCCCCCTTACACTGTCAGGGAGCGTTATAACGCTCCCCTGGCCCTTTTGAGGGAGCGCTATAGATTTTGAGAGCGTTGGCGCCCCCCAAAGACTTCCAGGGAGTTCTACAACGCTCTGATGGCCCTTTTGAGGGAGCGCTACCTATTCTGGGCAGTTGTTAAGCTGTTGAGATGAATGGGGGAAGCATCTTTTCATTCTTGGAAGGTAGTTGAGCTCGAATCCCTAATCAAACCATGATCCTAGGGCAGATCCTCAACTGAAGGAGGCAAATCCTCAACTTCCCCAAAGATATCTCAAGTTGTTAAAGCCTCTCCAAGGCTATATAAGAAAGATCTCTAATGGTGAAAGGGGACTGCAAAATGGAGAATCACACCAAACTTATGATCTCATAAGTGGTGCTTGGAGAAGAATTGCTAGCATGAAACCTATGATCTCATAGGCAACACACAGTCAGCCAAAGGAGAAGTGATCAGTGAAGCTGTTGTCAGCCAGGTTGTGGATCTTTCGAGAAAGGGTTAGACGAAGGGGACTTGACAAAGCTGTCGCATTTGCATCTACGATTGTAAGCACTGTTGTTGTTATTATCATCAATATGACATGCTTGGCCTGTTTCTTTTTGGTTTGTGTCTGATGTTACATGAACTTATCATTAATTGATAGACCTGTTTTCAAGCTAATATCAGTAGAGTAGGAAGTAGTCGTATCTATTTTGTCTGCAGAACTCAGCGAGGAGCAAAGGATTGGAACGCAACTCGGAGCGTGCAGGGACAAATGTCGATAAAGAGGTACTTTTGTTATCCTTCCTTCTCACGTATTAGTTTAAATAGATTTGAAAGGAAGTCAGTGTCCACGTTAAGCATTTTTCTGTCTAGGGTTAAGGTCAAGCTCTTAGAGGCAATCTACCTGTCTGCAGGGAGATTTTCCTACAACACCATTTCAGCAAAGTTAGAAACAAACCTCCTTAGGAAATTAATTTTTCCAAGGAAAGAATGGACTTCTTTCTTGGATCTGGGGATTAACAAGGCTTGGATTGCTTCAACTCTACCAGGATCAATCTTGACTCCCACTGTCGATAATATGTGACCCAACAACTTTCCCTCTTTCATGGCGAACAGAGATTTTTTGGGATTCAATGAAAGGCCAAAAATCCTGCATTTCAGAAAAACCTTCCTGAGATGACAAAAATGTTCTTTATCAGACTTGGAAAAGACTATGATGTCATCTAGATATATAACCACACACTTATCCTTTTCCCCAATGAAATCTATGTCCATGGATTGCTGGAAAGTTTCCCCTGCATTCATCAATCCAAAGGGCATTTTAGCATACATGAATGTGCCCCATGGAGTGGTAAACGATGTATTTTCTCAGTCCTCAGGCAGAACAGATATTTGATTGTAGCCATAGAAGCCATCAATCATGGAAATTTTGGATGATCCAATCACCCTCTACAATATATATTCCATCTTTGGCAGGGGGTAATGGTCCTTCCTTGAGCTCCTGTTCAGGTTTCTAAAATCCAGACAGAGCCTGATTTCTCCATCTTTCTTCCTTACTGGGACCAATTTGGCCACCCACTCTGAATATCTCAATGGAATGATGATTTGGGCGTGTAGCAGCTTCTTTACTTCTCTCTCCATGATAGGCAACAACATAGGATTGATCTGTCATAGTTTCTGCCTAAATGGTTTAGCCTCCTTTTTCAATGGGATTTTATGCTCAATCACAGAAGTGTCATAAGTTTTGAGGTCCTCATAGGTCTAGGCGAAAATATTTTCAAACTCCCTCAATAATCCAGCGTACTCAGCCCTCTGCTCCTTTGTCAGACTTCTTGACAATTTGACAAACTTGGGATCATTCTCGGTGCCAATGTTGCACTGAGTTGTATCACCATCATCATCTGAGATTTTCACCTTCAATGTCACATCATTTCTATCAAAAATCCTTTCCAAAGGAACCAGTCCCTTTGGAATATGATTGTTGGGCAGCTGCACAATGTCACACTCTGCAATCTTGCTCAGAAAATTACCATCATCAAGTTTTTCTTCGGAAACAGGGTCTTGATCAATATGCAGCGCTGAAAATTCTTCAATAGTCTCCAAGAATCTTTTGATCTCAAGATCATCCTCGAACACCTTCCAATGTTTGACATTGTTAGGTATGGAGGGCTTATATTTTACTTCTACCTCATATCTGAGTTTGGGTGGCAGGGGCACTTTGAAATTGCTTGTTGATGTAGCCAGAGAATCAGCCACTGTGTTCTTCTCTCTTGGAACGAATGAAATGTTAAATTCCGAGAAGAAACTATCGATTAGGTCCCATACTCATTTCTGTAACTCCTGAGTCGAGGATGCTTCTCCTGATAGGAGTTTCTGATCTGCTGGACTATCAATTATGCATCTCTGAACACTGCTACCTCTTGAATCCCCATTTCCTTTGTAGCTCTTAAACCTAAAACAAGAGCTTCATATTCTGCCACATTGTTGGTTGTCTCAAACTCTAGCTTGTATGACAGAGATATGGCTTCCTAAGTAGGTGACACAAAAAACACTCGGGTACCAGTGCCTTCCTTGGAAGAGGCTCTGTCAAAGAACATTTTCCAGACAGAGGTGATGGGAGCAGAAAATTCATGAGAAGTAATGGGCTTCTTTCTGAGTTTTAGAAGAGGCTCGGGAATGTTAGTGAGTTGCAGTAAACTGGAGCCTAAATTAGTGTCAAGGGAAAAGATAGGATGGTTGGTAGGATTGGCTTCGTCACTGATTATGTAGGCCAGTTGGGCTTCTCTGTAAAGTATCCTATGTTCCCCCCCAAACACTGGAATAGTAGCATAAGTTAGGTCCATTTGCAAGGTTCCCCCAAGTCTTTTTATCCAGTACCTTGACAACAACATACCAAACTTGGGGGGGACATCAGTCACAACAATTTCCATGACCACACTTTTCATGGGCAGTTGAAACATGGTCACAACCAGATCTTTGATGACTCCTAGACATTGAAATTTCTTGGAGTCAAAGGAATATAGGTCATGATAGGCTCTGGTGAATTCTAGTCCTAATTCTTCCATGACAGTTTTGGGCATGACCTTGTGGGAAGCCCCTGAATCCATCAAACAGTTGTGCAATAGCTTATCATGTATGTTCAAGGATGTGTAGAAGGGAGGGGATGAATCATTCATGTCTTCTACCATAGTCCCTAGGATAACTGCAGGCTTTCCATCTTGTAAATTGATTGAGTCTGTGGGATGATATGAGGTTTCATACTGTAATAGTTTGGAGAGGCACTTTTTGAATACTTCATGTTTGATCAGTTCAGAGAGGGGCATAGGGATTCTGATTTTTTGAATTTCATGCTCAAAGTTAAAAGAGGATGCAAGCTTTGGGATTTCCCTTACTTCAAGAACATGAATCTGAACCATTGGAGAGGGGGGTTCGGCCTTCTTACCTTTGTTGTTGTCTGCTAATTCATTAGCAGGTTTCTCCATTCTAGTGAGTTGTTTAGGGACATCAGATGCTCCTGTCGTCTTCTTGGATCTTATGTTATACTTCTTCTGACTACTGCTAGCCTTGTCTCCCTTGCTCAGCTCGTTTAGCTAATGGTCCATGAGAGACTCCTCATATGCTGATTGAGTGACATGACGAAAAGGAGAAGTATCTCTGAAGCAGTGGATTTTAGGATCAAGCCTGTATATTTCCCCTTCTTCATCATTAGCTACAAAATTATTGTGAAGAGGGGCCTGAATCTTATGATCTTCTCTATATCTTCCCCTTTAGTCCCTCTGTATAATCTAGGGAGCATTATTATTTGGCCTCCTAAAATTTCCTTTGTTTTCAGTATTTTGAGGATTTCTGTATGTTTGCTTCCCCTCTACCTTCATTTTCTCCATCTCTGCGGACAGAGACTTCACTATCTTGGTCAATTCATCCACTTGGGGGTGAGGCAAAGAGGGGCCAGAGGTTGAGGCTTCAAATCTTCCATTTCTTTTGTCTGCATATGTCTTATTTCTCAATCTGTCAACTGCCAATACATTATATTCCACCTCTATGGCCGCATATTGCATTTGATTTAGGGAGGTATCTCTTCTCTCTCTCAGTAGAAGGAAGAATTCAAGGTCGAATGCATTAGCATAAGATATTTTAGCAGAGGCTTCTATTGGTTTTATCTCAGCAGGGATCTTATAATACATCTTACTGAATCTTTTGAATAAGTCAAAGACAGACTCTCCTTCCTTTTTCTTCAAGGACCCAAACTCTGTCATGTAATACATGAAATATTTTTTTATCTCCCCACTGCCTCAGGAATGCATTATCTAAAGCTTCAATCCTGGCAATAGATCCGATGGCCAATCCCCTAAACCATTTACTTACCTCACCATCAAGGCTCTGGACGAAGACTCTCATCTAGACATCTTCATTTTCAATGTTCATATTGTTTGCGTAACTGTAGAAGGTAGCAACGTGCTCTTCCGCAGTTATGCCCTCTTCAAGTAATCTCCAGCAGGGAGAGGATTCATAGGTTGAGTTAGGATTAAGGTGGCATATCTGGCAGCCACTATGGCATCCATTCTGTTTAGATGGATATTATCACCTGCCATAGTAACAATAGGTGTAGGAGAACCAGGAGGAGATGAGGCTTGAATTGGAAAGACAGGAACTGAGCCGACAGGATGGGAGGGGAAGGGCAGAAAATATGGAGAACAAGCTTGTTGGATGAAAGGAATAGAAGTTTCTCTTTCTTCAACAACAGTGGTAATAGGAGAAGGGGTGGTAAAACCCAGGGTAGGAAAGTATTCAGAGACGTTGGGTCTGGACCAGGGTACCACTTCTGGGGAAAGGGGAGTGACAAGGGTTTCTCCTACCAATTCGAGACCAGGAGGAGGAAACTCGACAGGAACACTCCCAAAATTTAGATTACGGGAAACTCCAACAGAAGGTAAATAAACAGGATGAGATGAAGGTGTTGGAGTTTCAATAAAATCATGAAAATCATTAGATATACCTGGTTTAGTAGTAGAAGTACCTCCTCCAGAGGATTTCCCTTTCTGATAATCTTCTCTGGGTCAGCCTCAGGTGGCACCAACGGAAGCTGAGGAGTAGACCTTGTATGTCTTCCTCTAGAAACCACGGCTAAAACAATGGAGTTGCTTGTGGGTTCGCATCAATGGGGTCACCCAATGGAGTCGCGTGAGTGGAATCACCAAGTGAACAGTAGAAATATAAATAGTTATGATATCTGATGCACCTTCAGAATTAGTTAATCATTGTCATTCAATCCCGGGGAAGATATTCAACTTCATCCCCAGCAACGGTGCTAGAAATGTTAGCGTCAAAAGTCACTCCTGGATTGCAGCAGAAGCAGAGCCCAACGCCCATCAATTTATGTCACAAATAATTTAATGGGGTGGTCATATGGATAGAGACCCAGGAAGGTATCGCTTTAACTCAGAAAATTGGGCCTAGTATGTAAACATAAGAGGTCTTGATCTAACTTTCGTCAGTGGGTTGATTATAAAATGAGCAGATGGAAGAATTGATAGGAAGAGTGAGTAAGAATTCTTTGGGCATCAGGCCTTTCTACATCTTGAGAAGAAAAAACCTGGAATACAAGATCCTCTTGGTTCAGAGTTTCAGAGGAACTAAAAGGTGACTTGATCGGATCTTCCAATTCCAAATCATTCAGCATTGAGAAAATACAGGAACTGATTAGAAACAATGCAACTATTATAGTGATCCAACCTTCATCATCCTATAACAGTGCAACTTGACTGAATTCTCCAATTCTAAGATGTTCTAACACAGTCTAAACAGAGAGACAGAAAGAGGTTGACATTCATAAGGCAAGAAGTCTCAAGTGCCAATACATAACCAGAGCAACCAGTGCTTCATCAAACTTTACAATCGGGAGCCTAGATCAACCATCAACCTTTACAAACATGGAAAAATTGCCTACATATACTCACAGCAAAAATGATACATTGCATTAAAAACATTGTGTCTACATGTCTACTGGCAGTTTGCGTATTCAGACTCTGAACGATCGTGCACTTATGACAGACGCAGTCAGACTCCTGAAAATCCTACGGATGAATCGACATGCGTTTAATTCTTTGTTGGACTTTCCATTTATAGTGGAGACGATGTCTAACCACCTCCAACAACTTCAATAACTGCTTCCTTGGGATTGGGAACAACCCTGGTCAACTCTTCCCTTTGGGACGTGGAGGTCTTCTCATGGTTCCACCTGGATCGGCTGAACGGTTTAATGGATAAGGCGTGGAGGTCGTTGTGAAGACTAGGGCACATGATGGTGCACGAATGAAGGTTAGGCGGGGATGATTTGGAAGGGAGAGGGACCGATGTCGGAGGATGAGGAGGAGTGAAAGGAAGTGGGCCATGTCACGTGGACAAGTGGGGAACACATGGCAGGGGAGAATACAACATAGAAGGTGACACGACAGGAGGGGACCCCACGACAATACCACTCCATTCTGGACCCCCAACCTTTATTAAAGGTAGAATGGCAAAGGGGGTTTGGAATCGATCGAGCGTCGTTGATTCAGGCACCCTAATATTGACCGTTGAGATATGCGCACCCAATTTCGGACCCCCCCACCCCCCTCCGTTAAAGGTAGAACGACGAGGGGGGTCCGAAATGAAACTTTGGCCACGGATCGAGGCGGGAAGATCTTGATCATCCAAACTTGTCTTCTCGATAAAATGACGCACCAACCCTTTCAAATTTGGGATAAATGGGTTTTCCAAATCTATCTTTTTCCCAAGGGGAAGATTCCCCTAAGAAAATACCCCATACATGATTATGTGCTAACAGTAGGCTCCATGGGGGACGGCATGCCCCCTATGGGATACCAAGAACTCTTTTGTAGCTTCAATGCCTTCCTGTTGGGCTATGGATTTATTATTAAATCTTAAAGACAAAAAGAAAATAATATTTACAAATGCAGAAGAGCCATGTGTGGCTCAAGAGAAAAATATCTTCAAGAAATGCCCATTCATAGGGCCACTGAAAACTTCTTGATCCTTCAAATCTCGTAACCTGTAGGTATTATTTGAAAATACTTCAGAGTTTTTGAAGGGCCCTACCCATAGGGATTCAAATTTTCTATGCTTGTCCTTTACCTGTTTAGGAGCATCCCATTTCAGTAACAGATCTCCCATCTGGAAATATTCCTTCTTGGCCTTTCTGTCAAAAAACTGCTTGATCTTCTGCTAATGGTTCTAAATTATGTTCATCACCTGCTCTCTGGCCTGCTGGACCTCTACCAGTTGATGAATTCTTCTGATCATATCATCAGGCTCTCCTTGATAATCCTAGAGGAATTTTTCTATAGGCATGGCTAGCTGAGAAGGAAAAACAACTTTTATTCCATAAACCAATTGGAAAGGGGAGATGCCTATAGATCTCTTTTTGGTCACTCGATCAGCCCATAGAGCGAATTTCAGCTTTGAATCCTAGGCCTTTTTTTTGTCCTCTAACAGTCTTTTGATGATCCTTATCGGGCATTTGTTGGAGGACTCTGCTAAACCATTTCCCCAGGGATAGTAAGGGGTGGAGTGAATCAGTTTGATCCCAAATTGCTCACAGAATTTGACTAATGGTTCATCTTTGAAAGATGTTGCGTTATCAATAACAACTTTGCTTGGGCAGCCGAATCTTGCGATGAGGTTTTCCAGGAACCCAATGATCACCTTATGGGAAGAACTCCTTGTGGGGATAGCTTCTATCCACTTTGGTAAATAAATATGTGGCAGTCAGGATGCATCTATGTTGTCCATTGGAAGCAGGGTGGATCTCCCCAATAAAGTCCAGGCCCCACTACTAGAAAGGTCTCGAAACAACCATAAGTTTTAAAGGAAGAGATTTAAGATGTTGCTTTCCTGAGAACCTTTGGCATTTGATACAGGCTCTGACCTCTATACAGACGTTAGTGAATAAGGTGGGCTAGTTGTACCCAGCCCTGAGGATTTTGTAGGCTGTGGTTTTCCAAAATGGTGCCCTCCACATAGACTGTCATGAAATTCAACAATGATCCTTTGAGCCTCTTGTGGATTCATACATTTTAAAATCACCCCTAGGGGGTCTTTCCAATATAAAACTCGATCAACAAGGCAGTATTTAACTGCTTTGAGCTTTAGAGCTCTTACCTTGTTCCTTTTCAGGCCATCAGGAGGACACAACTCTTGCAGAAAATATATGACATCCTTGTACCAAGGACATCACGCCAATGGGGGTTCTGATTGAGGATCTGCATCAGACAGTTGATCCTGCCAAATTTCTGAGCATTCATTAATGAAACTTACCCCCAAATCTTTGCAATTTGCTTCAGCCAACAGCTTGGCTAAACCTTGAACTTTGATCAATTTGGTAGGCCTTATCTCTAGCTCAAACTCAAGGATCTTGGCTATCCATTTACTCCTCCTCCCATCTATGTCAGGATGAATAAGAATGTCCCTTACAGAAGCTGAGGGGACATAGGCATTGATTTTTGACTGCAGAACATAGACTCTAAATCCTTTGAGAGATTTCACCAAGGCATAGGCATGTTTCTCCATGATGTTGTACCTGAACTCAACATCCCTTAATGCTCTGCTAAAATAGGCAATAGGCTGCTCCAGCCCGGCTTCGTTTTTTTGTAGTAAAACAACAGCCAATGTGTTTGATGAGGCAAAGGAGAAAATAAGGAAATACTTCGAATAATTGGGACTGATAAGCATAGGATATTTAGTCAATGCTTTCTTTATCTGCTCAAAGGAATTTGGAGCCTCAGAAGTCCACCTTACTTCATTTCCCTTCTTCAACACGGCTGTTATAAGCTTTACCATTTCAGCAAAGTTAGAAACAAACCTCCTTAGGAAATAAATTTTTCCAAGGAAATACTGGACTTATTTCCTGGATTTGGGAATTGACAAGGATTGGATTGCTTCAACTCTGCCAGGATCAATCTTGACTCCCACTGTCGATACTATGTGACCCAACAACTTTCCCTCTTTCATGGCGAACAAAGATTTTTTGGGAATCAATGAAAGGCCAAAAATATTGCATTTCAGAAAAACCTTCTTGAGATGACAACAATGTTCTTTATCAGACTTGGAAAAGACTGTGATGTCATCCAGATAGATAACCACACACTTATCATTTTCCCCAATGAAAGCTATGTCCATGGCTCACTGGAAAGTTTCCCCTGCATTCATCAATCCAAAGGGCATTTTAGCATACATGAATGTGCCCAATGGAGTGGTAAAGGCTCTCTTTTCTTGGTCCTCAGGCAGAACAGAGATTTGATTGTAGCTAGAGAAGCCATCAATCATGGAAATTCTAGATGATCATGTCACCCTCTGCAATATATGTTCCATCTTTGGCAGGGGGTAATGCTCCTTCCTTGAGCTCCTGTTCAGGTTTCTAAAATCCACACAGAGCCTGATTTATCCATATTTCTTCCTTACTGGGACCAAGTTGGCCACCCACTCCGAATATCTCAATGGCACAATGATCTGGGTGTGTAGCAGCTTCTTTACTTCTCTCTCCATGATAGGTAGCAACATAGGATTGATCTGTCGTAGTTTATGCCTAAATGGTTTAGCCTCCTTTTTCAATGGGATTTTATGCTCAATGACAGAAGTGTCATAAGTTTTGAGGTCCTCATAGGTCCAGGTGAAAACATCCACAAACTCCCTCAATAATCTAGCATACTTGGCCCTCTGCTCCTTTGTCAGACTTCTTGACAATTTGACAAACTTGGGCTCATTCTCGGTGCCAATGTTGCACTGAGTTATATCACCATCATCATCAGAGATTTTCCCCTTCAATGTCACATCATTTCTATCAAAAATCCTTTCCAAAGGAACCAGTCCCTTTGGAATATGATTGTTGGGAAGCTGCACAATGTCACACTCTGCAATCTTGCCCAGAAAATTACCATCATCAAGTTTTTCTTCGGAAACAGTGTCTTGATCAATATGCAGCGCTGAAAATTCTTCAATAGTCTCCTGCAAGAATATTTTGATCTCAAGATCATCCTCGAACACCTTCCAATGTTTGAAATTGTCAGGTATAGAGGGCCTATATTTTACTTCTACCTCATATCTGAGTTTGGGTGGCAGAGGCACTTGAAATTGCTTGTTGATGTAGCCAGAGAATCAGCCATTGTGTTATTCTCTCTTGGAATGAATGAAATGTTAAATGCTGAGAAGAAACTGTCAATTAGGTCCCATAACTCATTTATGTAACTCCTGAGCCGAGGATGTTAGGCCTAATAGGTTTTTCTATCTGTTGGGCTATCAATTCGTCATCTTTGAATACTGCTACCTCTTGAATCCCCATTTCCTTTGCAGTTGTTAAACCTAAAACAAGAGCTTCATATTCTGCCACATTGTTGGTTGTCTCAAACTCTAGCTTATATGACAGAGATACGATTTCCTGAGAAGGTGAGACAAAAAACACTTCGGCACCAGTGCCTTCCCTGGAAGAGGCTCCATAAAAGAACATTTTCCAGACAGAGGTGATGGGGGGAGGAAATTCATGAGAAGTAGTGGGATTCTTTCTGAGTTTTAGAAGAGGCCCGGGAGCATTAGTGAGTTGCAGTAAACTGTAGCCTAAATCAGTGTCAAGGGAAAATATAGGATGGTTGGTAGGATTGGCTTCGTCACTGGTTGTGTAGGTCAGCTGGGCTTCTCTGTACAATCTCCTATGTTTCCCCCCAAACACTGGAATAGTAGCATAAGTTAGGTCCATTTGCAGGATTCCCCCAATTATTTTTATCCAAGACCTTGACAACAACATACCAAACTTGGGGGGGACATCATCCACTACAATGTCCATGACCACACTTTTCATGGGCAGTTGAAACAAGGTCACAACCAGATCTTTGATGACTCCTAGACATTGAACTTTMCTGGAGTCAAAGGAATAGAGGTCATGATAGGCTCTGGTGACTTCTAGTCCTAATTCTTCCATGACAGTTTTGGGCATGAGCTTGTGGGAAGCCCCTGAATCCATCAAACAGTTGTGCAGTACCTTATCATGTATGTTCAAGGATGTGTAGAAGGGAGGGGATGAATCATTCCTGCCTTCTACCATAGGGCCTAGGATAACTACATTTTCATCTTGTAAATTGATTGAGTCTGTGGGATGATATAAGGTTTCAGACTGTAATAGTTTAGAGAGGAAATTTTTGAATAATTCATGTTTGATCAGTTCGGAGAGGGGCATAGGTGTTGTTGGGGAAAAACACCCTATGGACTAGCAAATAGAGTTCAGACTTTGCATGCAAATATGACCGAATAGAAATTACTTTCTACCGTCATCCCTAGATTTAAATCCCCTTTTCTTAGTAAATGCATGGAAAGATCAACCTACCTCGTTACTGGCATTTGATGTCGATCCTCCATTATGCTTGATTACTTGTTTGCAATGCTCCTTCCAAAGCTGACCTACATTCAAGACGAGCAACAACTATGCCTGCATACTACTTATATACTCACGGGTTAGAAATCAAACATAAACTAATCAAACCATAAAAAGTTCATGAATTGGGATGGGAAAATCATTCTCTTTATTACTTAAAATGAGTCAACTTACAAAAGCTGAGACCGGCCACTGCTCCTTGAACTTGATCCTAGGCTCCTCTTCTCCTGTCCTTCAACTACTTTGCTTTAAATATCCTTTGGCATTAGGAAAGGCTAAAGGGTTGGGACAATGGAATGCATAAATGGGAAGAGTCTCTTCTCTATATTCTTTCCTTCTCCAAATGGTACCCCTACCCCTTCTTTTATAGGCTAGAAGGAGCTAGGTATTTGGATGAACCCTCGGCCATGCATGGCCGGGAGTTTCCATTAACTCACCCATAGCTTTTTGTTTCGTCGGTAACTTTCCTTTTTTCATGCTTTTGTCGGTCCACACGGGTTGTTTTGGGTCAACCAATGTGTACACGCATGCAGTAATGAGTTAGGGTGCGTGGGCCTTTATTCAAGAGGATTTTCAAAGAGTTTTTCAGCAGTGTTTTCGCAAAGAAGGGATATGAGTTGGCCTAATGCCAGGTAAGCATGTGTGGTACAATTTAGGGTTATAACAGATTCTCCCTAATGTGTGAGGTCAGAAGAGCATATCATGGCCGAAATACATTACCAATCTTTACTGATGTGTCGAACGATTGAGCCCAAGGATCAGGAACCAGGAGGTGTCATCTACAAAATAACAAATGTCTCATCGAGGTGGGCATACCCATGCTTGAGATAAAAATAGAACCATGGATACCAACCAAATACACTGTAGATCCGTGTCAAATAACTAAAGAGTAGCCGTGAACAATACACAGCGAAGCTACATCTCGAAATCAGAAAGATATACATATAGAGTATCCATCTTCCAGAAGTTGATTCGGTCTGATGGCTGGAGATGAGATCTTTAGAGCTCAAGAAACAACTTCAAAATCTTCCAAAACTCGAGTAGGAGTGTAATATGAGTGTACGACTTCACTACCCATAGGTCTTCGACGGATCGTGAGTCATGGACTTGATAATCTTGATGATCGGACTGAAGGCTTCAGTGATTTCGAACAAGGACTTGATTGGACGTTCAGGATGGCCAGGTATGTGGACAAGAGACATATTGCAAAGGGGATGACTCAGGCTTAGTGAAAAACTTCCCCTGGACAATAGCATGAAAAGTGATGAGACTCAGGCAGCATGAATGTTAATCATAAGTCTACGAAGCAGGAGGAAACACAAACTCTCCATATGTTTGGAAGAATAACCAAACAGTGGAGGACACAACTCTATATAGCGAGAAAATCTTCCTAAGGTCGTACTACATCCTATAGTCTGATGAATAAACGGACGAATGTGCTTTATCCAAGGGTGACTCATTATGCTGCCAATAAAGAAAATACTTTTCCCTTCCTCTTTTTGGGGTATATTTGATTTTTTTGTTCTTTTCGATAATTGTGGAAAAAGAATAAAGGAATATTACATTACAATGGAGGAATGAGTATTGCAAACATACAATCTCAAGGCACAAGGACAAGACTAATTTTCTAGTAAAATGATACTCGGGAAAAATCCTTCGGCGGCCAAAGGTGTTAAGATGCAGAAGCAAACTATCACAATGCTGGTGGATAAGGTATACAAATGCAGTTGATAAAACACACAATGGTAATGTCCTTCAATGTAAGTTTAATGAGCCCAGAGAAGGTAATCTCGGTGGTTTTTCATATTTAGAGAGTCTAAAAAAACATAAAAGGAGACTCCATTGGGGTACCTTTTCTGAAGATAGTCTAATCGGTTCAAAAAAGGGGTAAACTAGCATCGATTAGACGTCGATTCAAAACCATTTTAACGAGTGTGACAAGGACAAGATCACTCGGCTATTTTTTCATTTTTTAGGAGTCTGAAAAAAGCTTAACTATGGACTCCGTCAGGAATGTTCTTCTGGACCAATTTAACGAGTGTGAAAGAATAAGGTCACTCGGCAATCTTTTCAATTTTAGGGAATCTGAAAAAGAGCTTAACTATGGACTCTGTGGGGGTTTCTTTTTCGTAAGTTTAGTCCCTTAGGCCCGAAAAAGGGATAACATTATACCTGAGAGTACTCTTTTATAGAGCTAAAGTTCCATAGAGTATACCTTTGTTCGTACAGTTGACCGTCCGGACCGAAAAAGGGGTAAACTACCGTCGGACAGACATGACTTCAAATTTCAGTTTAACAAGCGTGAAAGGCCACAAGATCGCTCGTAAATCTTTTCATGTTTAGAGGGTCTGAAAAGGGCTTAAAAGAAGACATGTTTAAGGAACGTTCTTCTAGACCAAATGAATGAGTGTGAAGAAACAAGATCACTCGGAAATATTTTCATCTTTAAGGACTCTGAAAAGGGCTTAAAGAAGACTCCATAAAGGTTACTTTTCTCAGTTAATCCGGACGATATAGAAAAGCATAAATGCAGTCTCGTCAGATGTTGCTTTCGGATCTCAAAGAGAGCTTGAAAAACAACAAAGTTAGCTCATGATAGACTCTTTGTGGGTCGATACCTAGCATCTCCTTGGGGGAGTTGTATGCTCTGACGAAAACATTTTTTATGACACCAGGGGTTCTGGAGATATTGATAGGTATCATTTCAGCAATGGTTGCCATATTACCCTCAGGATAGATCTTGTGTGTAGCTAATGGATCAGTATGACAAGACCTATTTCCAGTCATAGTTACGGTGAATTCTCCTGCTTCGATTCGGCTTAACTCTGGGAGGAAATATGATATGTGATGAAGATCTTCCCAAGGTTTGTCTGGACTAGTCATTGCTTCGATTACTGCTTCATCAAAGGGAAAGACTAAGTCTAATGAATCGGTGTTAGCGAGAGAACCATGAGCCCAAATAGGCTCTAGAAGTGGATCTAACTCTTGTGCAAGAGTTGGATCAGTGTTAGATGAATCTTGTTGGACTAAAGAGTACGCTACTTCAGTGGAAGACAAGGGCATGGACATGCCTGAGTTCCCTGTCTCATCCATCATGGCTGATGGGGAAGGAAGAATCCATGGATCCTTGAAATAAGTCATGCGAAATGACGAAACTTGAAAAATATCAACCTTATGGTGATTAGATATAAATTTGATATCGTCGTGAGGAGGTGGGTAATCGAAGGTACCCATCAAGGATGGTCACAAACCAACTCCTACGTTAATGACATCTAGTTGAGGATTATCAATCATTGGGACTATGGATGCCCCCAAAGCTGGGTCAGGTCTGGAGAAAGACAATTGATCAATGATCACTATCCGTCCCTCATGTGGAAACAACAAGACCCAGAAAACTGTAGCAACCACGGCTTGCATAGCATAAGTCCAACTCCATCCTAACAAGAGGTTATAGTCGAGGGGAGCATCGACTACCTCTACTTCGACACACACAGTTTTCCCTCCTAACTTCATGGGGGAAGAAGGAACGATGCCATGTGGTTGGAACGAACGACCGTTGAAAGAAGTGAGGAGAGTAGGTGATGGAGACAAAACGGGTTGGCCAATGGCCTTCCAACATGCCAACAACATAACACATGTCGAGGCACCCTCGTCGACCACCGTGTGGAAGATATTTCGTGTAAAAATTTTCGTGGGGTAAACCACTACTATCTGAAATGCTACGTGGTAAGGTAGATGAGGTTTTAAGTCAGTTGTATCTAACATGATGATACCCAGATTACAAGTCTCAGTAGAGCCCAAAGCGGTTAACAAGGATTTCCTTTGAGCAGGGAAGCTTTGGAGGACCTCCAAAGCAGACATCGCACAAGGGGTTTGTGATAAATCTTCCACCATAGAGTAGTTCTAGGTAGCCCTTGCATTTGGGTTATGAGAAGCTTTCTTAAATGCACCTTTTGGAATGTGTGTCATTGTTTCTCCCAATATCTTCTCAATCTGTAGAGGAAGAGATGGGAGGTCAGCTTCTTTACCCTTCTCAAAAGTGCTTGGTTTACTATAGTCATGCGCTCTAGTCAATATAAAAGCATCACCCTTCACCATATATACATTTTTGGATGCAAGGTTGTTCGCGGGCAGAGGGGGTTCTTGGCTACCCCCTTTTGTGCTTGCAGAGGCTTGAGTTAGGTTTTTCCCATGTTGAAATGGATTAGTCAACACCGCCTGTTGTTGTTGCGTGACAAATTTTTGGGCCTCTGCAAATCAAGGACATAGATGGGTTGGGTGGTCCTCCGTGCACAAGTTGCAAGGACACCTCGCCTTCCATTTTTCAGTGTTGTCCCCACCAGCATTATCGTTGGGTTTTTTATCCCCCTTACCCTTCTTTCATTGTTTTTTCTTCCCTTCAAGCTATTGGGTGGCCTTTGGGTTAGTCGACTACACTGTGTGTACTTTCGACATTTTGGTAGGGGGAGCAGCCAAAGCAGTAGGTTGGCTGGCCACTATGTGTTGTATGGATAACTGCTGCAACTACTTTGTCAATTGCTCAGCGGGCTTTGTTTGTGTTGAACCAACAATACCATCAGTATGTGGTCTAGATCTCTATCTAGTTTTATCCAGTATTGAACGTGGTGCATCTGGCTAGATGTTGCATAATAAATCGGACTGAGAATAGATGATCTCAAGCTGTTGAGCCCTCATGATGGCATCTTCTTCAGAGAAAACTTCGAATGTCACGACGTCTTTGGATAACTGCGGGACCAAAGACTTAAGGAACCACTCAAGCAGGAATGCTGGTGGGAATGGTACTTTGATTAAACTCTTCTGGCGTCTCCATTCTCAGATGTGATCAGAGATATGGTTCGTTGTTGTCTGTTCGAAATTAGCGAGCAGCTCTGTGCCAGCATCGTATCTCACAGGTAACTCAAAATGGTTAAGGAAATCTATCGCCAATTCGCCAAAAGAAGAGTATCTTGAGAGATCGAGCTCAATGTAGAATTTCGCGGCACTCCCAATGAGAGTACATTGAAACAATCGCAACTGTACGGAGTCATATTTCAATAAGTTAGATGAGCACCAAAGATGAAAGGTAGTCACATGATCTCCTAGATCTTCATTAGGCCTGGCTTCGAACTTTGGAATGTCCGAAGGCAACTTTGTCAGCATAGGAGGCCAACGCAGATCGTGACAAATGGGGTCATTCAATAACCTCATTAAATCTGGCAAGTGTAAATTCGCCAGGAAAGGTAGTTTGGGTTGTTGCTGATAACCTAGGAAAAAGGGTCCTGGAGTTTGACTAGCACGAGGTTGCCAGGAAAAGTTTGGCTGCTGGCCCGGATTCTGGTAAAATCCATGACCCTAGCTAGCATAAGGATTTTTCATATGTGGAGACATCATCGGCTAATTTCCCAAATATGACATAGATTGTTGGGAATGCATTGTGTTCGAAGGACTTTGGGAAGGATTACCCCATGTCGGTCCTGTAGGGATAGGCATAGTAGTTTGTCTGGGGTTCCATTGATTGTGGAAATAATTACCCCAGATCGGCATTTCGAAGGAGGGAACGGATCCTTGCCCTAAACTCCAAGGTCCTGCTAAGTTTTCCCCCTGTGCAGGAATAGTACCCTGCCCAGGAGTAGATTGTCCAAAAATGGGGTGGCCCCCAGTCGGGAAAGTGGCTAATGAGAAGGTGTTGTTACCAAACGTTTTGTTCCAAGAAAATGGTATCGAACCTACCGGCATACTATGCGAAGGTGGTCCTTGACTCCCCGCTCCAAATAAACTATTATGTGTAGGTTGCCAGGTGGATTGTTGATGCGAACCACCGAGTGAAGGGGACGAAGGAGGGATATGACCTCCTGCGTAAGGAAAAGCGTTAAAAGGGACAGGAGTGCTCCCCATGTGACCTTGCAAAGGAGCGCTAGAGCTCCCTGCCCATAGACCCAAAGTATATAAAGTGGAGTAGGACAGTACAGGACTTGTACCTGAACTAGGCATACTGTATGAGAACGGAGGGCCTGTCGCACTAGGTGTGAAAGGGTTTGTGGTTGCCGCCAAAGACGAGTTCGGACCACTATGTGAAGTAATTGTTAGAAAAATAGGACCGCGGAGAAATAAAATAAAACAAATGCAGAAACAAAACACAGAAGACACATAATACAAGAGAGACATAGATTTACGTGGTTCATCTAGTGTGGGCTACGTCCACCAGAGAAATTGCCAGGTCCTTCCTTTATTATTATCCAACAAATGAAGGGATACAACCTACAGCAAAACCCACTGTAACTTCCTCTTCTGTCTCTCACAGTCTCCTCTCTCAGAATACAATATTCACCATCATACATAGCCATAATACATTTCCCTCATAAAAGAGGTTTGCCTTCTAGGAAAAAAAAC